>APFE031262269.1:27960-58355 GCA_000404065.3 Pinus taeda
CATTTCATACATTAAAAAATTTAAAGTCAAAAAATAGGTCTTTTAAAAAAAGGGTCTGATGCAGAATAACCACTTTTTAAAATCAACATAAAAATCACTACTATTCTAAAACACAATGTACATAAAAAAATTAAAGTGCCAAAAACTATGCTCTAAAAAAAACATGTGCGTTCTCATCACCCCTTTTCAAAATTGGATCACTTTTTTGCTATCTCTATAAAACGGGTAAGAGTATTAGTTCTCGTTTCAAAGTTTACATTAATAAACCTATTGTGTGGACTCTAGAATTGGTGTGCAGACTAGAAGCATCAAAATATCAGATCGTGCATGCTATCGATCATTGGCTCGATCGAGTCATAGGAGGATTCATCACTAAATTCGTGCTAGATACTTTAATCATCTATAGCGAGGCAGAACGATGATTCCTCAAGGGATCGCGAGGTAAGTACGTTAAGTGTTTGAAAACTTGGATTAAAATGCTACTGTGTGAGAATCGTGTTATGTGAATAAATTGATGTTTGAGGCTATGCGAAGTGGGAGAATCTACAAAAACGAAGGTAGCACAGAACTAGAGACTAGCCCCTTGATTTCACCTCTGGGAGGAGGCGAACAAGGGCTTGTGAAGGTCTCGCCAAGAAGTGCAATCAATTTGATAAGGTAGAGAATTCCGCGCATACCACCACCACCCACACCACAACCAGTTTCATCTTCTTCACCCCCGACTTCACCCATCCCACCTCTGCTACCACCACGAAGTAGTATGCCAGTGCAATAAAGATACCAGTGTTCAAGGGAGTGGGGAATGAAGATCCAGACCAGTTTTGGTTTGTGATAAAAGCTATATGAGAAGCACAGAGTGTCATGGATGACAATATAAAGAAGGCAACATTGGTCAACACTCTGTAGGATCGTGCATTGACCTGGTACATTAACCATTCCAATGACAATCTGAATGCAGGGATAGCAGATATTCAAGTTGTGCTAAACAAATAATTTAGCAGGCCAAAATCGGAGGCACAATCAATTATTGGATTCATTGAAATCACAATGCTACCAGGCGAAACCTTGTGGGAGTTGGATCAAAGACTGAGGTGCAAAATTCACGAAGCAAACATGACATTAACAGATGGGAAACACCGTGAGTGGTTTGTAACATCGTTAACACCGCATCTACGAAACGCGTTGGCACAACAAAAGCTAACCGCTCAGGCTGAGGTTTTGGAGGTTACAATGAGATTGCATGAGACTCTGATACAAGATCCTAACCTGGGAGTTCACTAGATTCATCCGCAATTGAAAAACTTGTGCTTTGAGATGTAGAGTTTGAAACAAGACAGGATGACTCTTCAAGAAGTGCTTGACTAGGTATAGTGCATAAAGTGTAAGGGTCAGGGGCACGACAAGGACCACTAACTAGTGTTCATGAATTACCTCACAGGAGGAGGACCAATGCCATTGAGACCAGAGGCACAAATAGGACCAATCACGGTGCCTGCATTATGGTGTACAATTTGTTAGATGGGGGGAAAGCATGCTACATATAACTGCCATCTATTACAGAAGTATACGTATAATTCACTGTAGTTGTTCTGTAATTTATGTAGATCAGTAGGCCATGATGAGTGCACCTGTAGAAGTTATGAGTTGATGATGGATTGGACTCCTATGTATAGGGTTTAGGCCAAAACATGGCCCCTTGACGAGAATGTAGGGATGGAATGAATTGGCTTTTAGGGGCATGGACGAGGCCAAGGTGGAATGGGACCAAGAAGAGGTCGCAGACAGCTGATATGTTATAATTGTGGAGGGCTAGGACATTATGCCTGTGATTGTATGAATCCAACATGAACATCATGCTTAAATTGTACGTAGTTTGATCATGATACAAAGGACTGTCCCACACTAATAGTGTGGTTGCATGATAAAGGAGCACTCCAACCTCCCCTGACTTAGAACCTACAAATGATGAGGTATGAGCTGTGTGAGGAAGACCCTAATCTAAATATAGTGCTCTAGAATGGTATTACGATAGGGGATGACAAAGGCAAGCAGCCTAAAGAAAGTACCTGGGTTCGCAAGGCTCCAACTAAGGAACCTGAATTTGATCTGGAGCACGCTAAGGAGTCCTTCATGGAAGCTAAGAGGAGCTTTGTGGACACCTCCACTTTAGGAAGTAAAGACAGACTATAGTCGGAAATGCACCCATCAATGCTCACTACGTTCTTACGGACATGCATGAAGCTGTTGTGCGACAGCAAGGTAGTAAAGGGGCTACAAGACCTCATAACTAGATGCACTGGGACCATGCCAGGAGAACCATGTGTAGTCTGGAAGCTCGGGAAGCACACAATGGGAATAGGCAGGGAGATGAGATTGACCCCGCAGATCGGGGAATATGAGATGGATTAAGTGATTCTAGATCTAGGATCAGACGCGAATGTCTTGCCAAAGCAGACATGGGAGTGCATGGGCAAGCTTGTGCTACAATGGTCTCCTATCCAACTGCAAATGGCGAACTAGCAAGAGATCCTACCTATGGGGAGATTGCAGGTAATCACAGTAGACATCGAAGGAGTAAGCGCGCTAATAGATTTTGAAGTGATAGATATTGTTGATGACAACAATCTCTACACTGCGCTACTGGGAATAGATTGGGCCACTGACATGAATGGAGTAACAAATCTAAAGAAGTGCAAGATGATCTTTGAGAAAAAGTCACTACGCGTAGTGGTACCTTTAGACCCTGCAGGATCGCGCTACATAAAGGTAGTGTGTGACTATGACAACGGCGATGATTTGTACTATATCTACAAAATAACCATGCGGGAGAAGGACTAGGTGAATCCAACCATGGATGGCTGAATCTCATGGGAGCGCAAAAACTTCTATCCATTAGATTCTGATGAAGAGTTGGAACAATGGCAGAACCGTTTACACGAGGTAAGCATGCTCAACTGTAACATGATGACGAGATCAATGCACTGTGTAACAACAGAGATAAGGGATCTTCCTATGTATGATAGGTTAGGTGAAGTGGAGGATTTCTTGAACAAATTTGAAAGAGAAGTGCTGGAACAACAACGTTTCGATGCTTTGAAATGGGTATTGCGCACTACACCTATAAGGTGATGGGGTACACACCAGAAGAGTTTTGAGTACTGGCGCGACTACCAAAGGATGATGTACCTTTGGTTTGGGAAGCTTTCGATGCGATTAACAAACAAAATTGTTGGGAAAATCAGCCCACACACCCACCTATCCAGGTGGATACAGGCATATGGTGCAAAACTTGCCGGAATACACATAGTACTCATGGTAGGAGACACGATCGGTAAATAGGTGTTCTGAAAATGGGGCACTTAGGCTTCTTGTATAACTTACAAGCACCTCTCCCACTTCCAAATCTTAAATATTCCCAAGTCATTATGATTAACCAATGCGGAATTAAATATGTGCTTGAAAATAAGGTGTATGTTTATTGTTGTTTTAAACTATTTATGAGCTGTAAATTGATTTTCTTAGATTGATATAAAACATATAACAGTGAAACAATGTAGCAAATGAGCATCACACATCAGACAACAAGTTTAATATGGAATTCACTAAAACTCTTTGGCTACATCTCCTTGAGCTCTAGTCAACTCAACTAGGCTCTTTGGGATTATGGTCTATGTTCTTTTACAAGCTCCATGCTCAACTCCACTTGTTTACACAAAAAAAAATGGGTTCAGAACACCATCTTATCCCCTAGCTTTGAATCTCTCAGCTTTCTAGCTCTAGGCTCTCACTCTGGTGCTTGTCTCTGGCTCTGGCTCTCAGCTCTGGCTCTGGCTCTCGGCTCTGGCTCTGGCTCTCTAGCTCTGGCTTCTTTGTCTCTGGATTTGGTTTTTCGCAACTTTCAGCTCTCTGACTTTTCACCTGACCTCCAAGTGACCCCAAAGACTCCCTCAGCTGCTCTGCACATTATCTTTTCACTCTCTCTGCTCTCTTGCTTCTACCTACTCTCTATTGAGCTCTCTACCTCCTTTGAGGTACTTTTATGGCTTTTCGGCTACCCCAGCCATTTGTTCGCATATCCTCATCTCTCTACACCTCTGCGACTTCCCTGCTCCTTGTTAGTTTGACTAGCCATCTGGCTCTATGGCTTTGTGGCTTCAAAATGCATCATTTCCTGTAAAAATGCTCGCTTGCAGCATAACATGAGGATCTGGAGTAGACACAAAGATTTTGGGGCCTTTTCTTATGCAAGAAACCTGAAAATAGAGAAAATTTCATTACACAGAGATTTCTAGAAAATACATTATTGGATGTGAAATTCCATTCAATTACCCCTAAAATCCCTATTGGGTCCGCCATTAGGTAGCATATCACATCGCATAAGCATTTTGGGTAAAATCCCAAATACATGGGAAATACATGAAAAAGACGACATAAATATTTCTATCGTACTTTAAAATTTATCGCATCCACCCTAATATCACATCAAGTCTGCCTTTGGCCGATATCGCAATCCCCATTGTTGATCTGCAGAACCTCTGATCCAATAGTCGATATCCATTTTCATGTGACTTAGGAGTATAGAGATTACCTGCCCGAAAAGGTAGTTTCCATCTCTACTCCACCAGCCACATGTCGACCAGTGTGTGGGATCAGCAGAGCCAGCCCAATACCATTTTCCGCCTAAGGCCTGCCCGAAATCCCACCTTTACGGAACTCAAATTTTATGAATTGTGCTTATAATTCCCCTTCAAATCCAGCTTTATCACTTTCGGCATTTTCCTTTGTATTTCGGTTTTATAGCGGAAATGCGCTAATACACAGAAAATCTGAAAATCTCCAATTTCAAATTTTATGCAATCGGGCTTGTAATTCCATCGGGTCCAACCCTTATCACTTATCACAATCGCAATTCATATAGGCCTGCTATTGGGGATCGTCGATTGTCGATCGCTGATTTAATCTTGGTTGTCCATTCCTTTCCTGATCTGATGGCTGAGATTTCACGTCATGATCACTATCGCATTTGGAACGGCCTAGGGGTTTTGTCCATCACCGATGCTGATCCGATCATCAGCAATCGGCATATCGCATAATTGCAATCACCAAGTACGGGGTCCTGATATCACATACATGCCTGCCTCTAATGCGATGAGTCAGAGGTCGCCGATCAGGGGTCCTTTCGCCCCTTTAAGTCCACCTATTTTGCCTTTTTCCGATGCGATTCCCCATATAAGGCCTTTTAGGCCATTTTTAGAAGGTTTTGCCTCTTTTTCAAAAGAAAAAAGGGCAACTTCTTTTTGCGATAACTCCTGCCTCTAAATTCCATTTTAGCCCATTCAAGTTGCAATAGATTCAAAATGAAAAGATCTCTGCAATGGGGCTATTTCTAGGAACTTCTTTGGACTTTCATTTTCCTATGTGAGGAACACTTAGACTTAGAACTCTATCCAAAATCCATTTTGTATGATGCCTTCCCACTAAAAGAACTTTTGGTCTTCAAAAGACTGATATACTGATCTGAATGGTAAGTGAGAGTAACAACACCCTCTTCTTTTGGCCTCCATACACTTGTCTTGCATAGTGCCTCAGAACCAAAGCCTTTGACCACTCTCCTTCTTAGATATGTTGGTCTTCTTGGGAAGAACTGTCTTCCTCCTTGCCTTCTTGCAGAACTCATGCTGAAATGGTCACAGATGGTTGTTTGAAATTCTCTGCCTTGATCATTGATCCAAGTTGGCTCAAACAAATGTGAAGTACATCTACTTCACAAAAACTTTCAATTGTACCTGTTTGAAAAGTTGTCAACAACAACTGTTAATAACAACAGAAACAAAGAAAACAACTAGATGGCCTAAACTCCTGCTTCAACAAAAGAAACAGATTTCACATATTGTGAACACCTCCATGTCTTACATCTACATACAAATTATGGACTAGATACCAAACCAATAAAATATGCCTTTAAAACAAATGACCCTTCAATTCAAGCATTTAGAAAAAGACCATTGGGACTCTTTTTCAAAATATGAAACACTTCATCATTATCTCCACCTTGGAGACCACATCAACTTTTCTCGAGTCAATATTGCATCAGATGCATGTCAAAGAAATCAACCCTACAAGTTAATTACACATACATGTTCAAAAACAAGGGAATCCTCAACATCCCTGTGTTCATGCACATCATCCTCATGCATGCATTTCATCCTTCAACTTTCGCTTAAGCACACTGTACTTTCGAAGCTGAAATGAAATATAATGTTGCAACACCAAAATGAGTCTCCTACTCAACTTCTCCATTCACCTTCTTGGTAAAACCCTGCCACTTGCATTCCATTAACAAAGAAATGCAAATAGATGCATCAATAGACATGCAATCTTAATTGGATAAGAACTCTAACTGTTTCTTACCATTCCCTTTCAAAGGTACTATCTTTGTCTACACATCAGCATCAACATGTGAATCATCTTGAAACACATCATCCATGGAATATTCCTTTCCATTTCTGCCATCTTCTCTTTCCACTTACTTTAGCTTTTGTGGAAGCATTGTTGGATTCAAAGTCCAACACTTTTCAGCAAGATGCCCTTTCTTATGGCAGTAAGTGCATTGCATGTGCATCCTCTTGACAACATGACTTTCCTTGTGCAATGGGCCTTTGGCTTCTTGCTTCCTTTCCTTCAAAAGTTTCCTGTATGTGGTCATTCTCTTCCAACATCTAGAAACATTATGGTTATCCAAACCACAAAAGGAACATGCAATTCTTTTCCCATACCTATATGGAAATTTATCATGCTTTGCAAAATCAAAAGGAAAATGTTTAGAACCAGATTTATAACTTTCTATTTCAACTTTATTACCTTCAGGAGGAGGTGAATCACAAGAAGGAGTGGCTCCCTTTATAACACCATCAATCTCTTCAAGGATGTTAGAGTTTCCATAACTCTCTCATTCAAGTGTGTGCTTTTGAACACATGCATCCTGCAAGTGATATTTCAAGCTATTGCATTCCTCTTGAATACAATATTCACTCTCTTGAGGTAGAGGACCAGAAATGAAACTCCTTCTTGGAACTGTTTCAATGGCCTTCATGGCAGCTTTGGAACTTTCTCCATAAGATTGTCCAT
Organism: Pinus taeda; assembly: GCA_000404065.3. Taxonomy (NCBI): domain Eukaryota; kingdom Viridiplantae; phylum Streptophyta; class Pinopsida; order Pinales; family Pinaceae; genus Pinus; species Pinus taeda. The sequence goes on from APFE031262269.1 coordinate 35,089, forward strand.
AGCCAAGACCCAAATACTTAGGCCTTTCTTCAACCATTATTGGCTCAACAATACCTTGTGCATGTCTGCCCAAGCCTTTTCCTTCATAGCCCATCTTGGACATTAGCTTGGAACTTATGCCTCTAGTATGCTTTTCAAAAGAACCATTACAAGCATTATTAGAAGATTTTGAAGACAAACAGGAATGGTTTAACTTTTATTCAAGTTGATACTTGACTAAGGCTTCTTTGGCAAAAAAGAGTTGTGACTCCAAGTCATGCATCCTTCTTAGGTTCATATTTGCAATATGAAGTTGCCTCTCCATTACCTACAATTTGTTAGAAGGAAACTGCTTCTCTTCCTCCATGGAATTCAATTGCTCTCTAAGTATGCTTCTCTTCCTTCCATCCTCATACATTTCTCCCACCATATCCATCATGGTGGCCAAGTCTTGCTTCATGCCTTCATCAAAGACTTTTGTGAAGAAAGAAGAATTTGAGGACTCACTTGTAGAAGTAGTCATTATGCCAATGAACAAAAGAACTTCAAACAAGAGTAATAAAGAGCTTATTCAACAACCTTTAGCTACAAACCTCTTGTGCTTCAAGGATTGCCTTGAGGTCCCTTGGGATAAAAGAATTCCTTCAACCCTTCTTCCTTTTTGTCCTTCTTGGACTGAGCTATGAATAAATTTCCCTTTACCTCCACAAACTCAAACAATAGTATGTCTGTAACAAGCAACAATCAACCAGACAATCAATGCTTGACTACCCAAACACCTTTCAGACAAGCAATCTTTGCCCTGTCAATCAAGCATTCTGATGTAACCTTCCTTGAAGGTGGGGTTAATCAATCTAAAGCTCTGATACCACCTGATCTGAAAATGGGACACTTAGGCTTCTTGTCTAGCTTACAAGCAGCTCTCCCACTTCCAAAGCTTAAATATTCCCAAGTCTTTATGATTAACCAATGCGGAATTGAATATGTGCTTGAAAATAAGGTGTATGGTTATGGTTTTTTTAAAGTGTTTATGTATTTTAAATTGATTTTCTTAAACTGATATAAAACATATAACAGTGAAACAATGCAGCAAATGAGCATCACACATAAGACAACAAGTTTAATATGGAGTTCACCCAAAATTCTTGAGCTACATCTCCTTGAGCCCTAGTCAACTCAATTGGGCTCTCTCAGATTACGGTCTAGGTTCTTTTACAAGTACGCTCAACTCCACTGGTTTACACAGAACACAATGGGTTCAAAACACCATCTTATCCCATGGTTCTGAAGCTCTCAACTTTCTGGCTCTAGGATCTGGCTCTAGCTCTAGCTCTGGCACTCATCTTTGGCTTTGGTTCTCAGCTCTGGCTCTAGCTCTTCAGCTCTAGCTTCTTTGGCTCTGACTTTGGATTTTTGCAGCTTTCAACTCTCTATCTTTTCACTGGACCTCCATGTGACCCCAAAGACTCCCTCAGATGCTCTACACATTAGCTTTTCACTCTCTCTGTTGTCTTGCTTCTGCTTACTCTCAATTGAGATCTCTGTCTTTTTGGAGGTACTTTTCCATCTTTTCGGCTACCCCAATCATTTATCTGTGTATCATCATCTCTCCGTGCCTCTACAATTTTCTTGCTCCTTGTTAGTTCAACTAGCCATCTGTCTCTATGGCTCTGTGGCTTAAAAATGCATCATTCCCTATAAAAATGCTCGCTTGTAGTGTGGCATGAGGCTCTAGAGTAGTTATAAAGGTTTCGGGGCCTTCTCTTAGGCAAAAAAACTAAAAACAGAGAAAATTTCATTATATAGAGATTTTTGGAAAATACATTATCGGACGTGAAATCTAGACATGAAATTCCATTCAACCACCCCTAAAATCCCTATCGGGCCTGCCATTAGGTAGCATATCGCATTGCATAAGCATTTTGGGTAAAATCCCAAATACACGGGAAATATGTGAAAAGCCTGACAGAACTCTTTCTATCGGACTTGAAAATTTATCGCATCCACCCTAATATCACATTAGGTCTGCCTTTGGCTACTATCGCAATCCCCACCGTTGATCTATGGGATCTTCGATCCAACAGTCAATATCCATTTTCGGGCGACTTAGTAGTATGGAGGTTACCTGCCTGAAAAGGTAGTTTTCCTCTCTTCTCCACCACCCATGTGTCGACTAGTGTGTGGGATCAAGCAGAGCTAGCCTAATCCCGATTTATGCCTAAGGCCCACCCCAAATCCCACCTTTAGAGAACTTAAATTTTATGAATTGTGCCTATAATTCCCCTTCGGGTCCAAATTTATTGCTTCAAGCATTTTTCTTTGTGTTTCGGCATTATAGCGGAAATGCACTGATACATAGAAAATCTGAAAATCTCGGATTTCAAATTTTATACAATTGAGCATATAATTCCATCGGGTCTGGCCATTATCACTTATCACAATCACAATTTGCATAGGCCTGCTATTGGGGATTGGTGTTCACTGATCGCTAATTTAAACCTGGCCATCCATTCCTTTCCTAATTCGATGGTTGAGATTGTACGTCGTGATTGCTATCAAATTTTGAATGGCTCGGGGATTCTGCCCATCGTCGACGTCGATCCACCAATCTGATCATCAGCAATCGACGTATCACATAATCACAATTGCCAAGTCCAAGGTCCCGATATCGCATACATGCCTGCCTATGATGTGATGAGTCGGAGATCTCTGATCGGGGGTCCTTCCACCCCTTTACGTCCGCCCCTTTTGCCTTTTTCCAATGTGATTCCCCATATAAGGCCTTTGAGGCAATTTTTAGAATATTTTCCCTCTTTTCAAAATAACAAAGGGAAACTTCTTTTTGCGATAACTTCTACCTCCAAAGTCCATTTTAGCCCATTCAAATTGCAGTAGATTCAGAATGGAAAGATCTTTGCAATGGGGCTATTTCCAGGGACTTCCTCAGACTTTCATTTTCCTCTATGAGGAACACTTAGACTTAGAAGTCTATCCAAAATCCATTTTGGAACAATAGGTGTGGGCAAGACAATGGCGTGAATGACCCCTCTGGCTGGGACCATAAAGTATGGAAAGAACAAGTGCGCAAAAAGATATCCACATGGAAGCCTTTAGCAAAGTATGCAAAGTGCTAAACAAGGTCTAGAATGTGAAGCAAACTGACTGGGACCTGTGTGTACCAGTGGTTCTATGGGTTTACAGGACTATGTGCAAGCACTTGACCCTGCATGCACCCCCAAGGCTCAAATATCAAGGAACCACTGGAAATCCTATAATATAAGGAAATGTTGGACTGCACATACTAACACCACTAGATACAACAGTTCGCAAAACCCTGGAAGAAGAAATCCAGCTGGGAAACTTTAGGCCCCAGGAACTTGAAAAAGAAAGTGTACGATTAAGGAAGGAAAGCACTCTAGTGGACACGGAAGTCAAGAAAATGGAGGATGAGAAAAAGGAATATTTTCTCGAAAACAACTAGGGTAATAATGTAGGATGTGTATGATCGCGAAGACATGCTTAATGCCTATCGCCACGAATTGGTTAGTCTAATGCCTTTGCTTGGACTGCACATTGCTAAGCATATTGACCAATGTAACATGTTGTAGATGGCAAAGTGCACAATGTTGATCGTAACAATAAAAGGTGGGTATTCTATAGGAAACATGATGGATGACAGCATGAAACTCTCCATAGGTGGCATGACCACCTGACTAGCTGAGAGAAGCACATTCTTAGAGCTCCATGCAGTTGAAAGGAAGCGTGGGGCTATAAACTATTCTGCACGGGAGTTGTGTGATGTTAGAGCTGCACACATAAGAAAATAGTCGCTAGGTGCGCGACCGTGCACATAAGAAAATAGTCGCTAGGTGCGCGACCACGCACGGGGGGCAGAACTACCATGTGGGTTGGCCAGAAAGTGACCATTGAAGTCACTATTCACAATGGGATAATGGACTTGAGTCCAAATGGAGCAGGTAGCAAGCATTTAAGATGTGATTTATGGGAATGATTTCCGAAAATCTGCCGCCAAGGGAGCATTAATGAACCAATTTTTGGGAGAATGGTTGAATTCAAATTCAAAAAGCACTATAAAATACAAAGGATTGCCCAACAAACAACTCTTGGTTAGTTTTGAATTGAGCTATTGAGAAAAGCCCTGATTGTTGTGTGCTGAGCATTGATTGAGCCCCTGAGTTTGTGAGTACGAGATTCTGGACAAATATTATGGCATCAACTGAGGATGTTATGGAGATAACTGAAATGACTGCCAAGGAGGCCATGCAGGCCCTAGCAATGGGACATACTTTGGAAGGTGCCGCGATTGTGGCAAAAATCCCGAAATCACCGTGCATGCCAAGACCCAAGAAGGACAAGCAAGAGATGGTTCCTATACGTGTGTCCCCGCGGAACCCACTGCACACAAAGCTGTCAATGGAGGAGAAGGGGAAAGTCATCACCATAGCCACTGATGAAGAAGAAGAAGACCTAGAGGACCTAATCATTGCCAAAGACGAGAATGAAGGCATGGAGGAGGAAACTTAGTCTGCACACCCCTCAACAAAGTTTCCTATCTATGTCCCTGCGAAAAGGAAAGGCTAAAGTGCCCAAGGACTTGCACAAGACCAAGAGCTCACTCCAGACCCCGCTCCTCCCAAAGAACATTATGTTTGAGGGCACGCACCTGGGATGGGAGCCGAGCTTAAAATTTGAAGATTGGGACCTCATTGACCATGAGAAGTTCCCTCACCTTGAGACCAGGCACCTCATGAAGCCCAAGCAGAACACCCCAGTGGGGCTTACCAAACTAGAGCTGCGAAAGTGGTTGTGGAGAGTGGAAATGTCTAGGCTACTGAACCTGCTCTAGGCGCTGCATTTCCACGGTGCCCCAATAACCATTTTCGTCATTAAGCAGCTGCTCTGCCTGGTGCATGATGGGTGTTTATGGCTAGAGGAGCCCATCCCCATCACGACAGACTTGATTCACTATATCTCCTAGCTTCCATGAAAAGGAGAGGACCTTGTAGACATATTGGAGGGGAAGAGTAGTGACTTGGCCATCGCAGAGGCCATGAAGAAAAAGTACAAGCTAGAAAAGAAGAAGAGGGGCTATGCCATCTCTAGCATCAAGGACAAAGCAGTATGTGTGGCAACCCAAATCCTGGCAAGAAAGGTTATGCGCAAGTGTTGCATGGACGAAGTATCCATGCCAATGGTCACATTGGCTAGGCAGTGCACAGAGGGGGTCCAGTTTAACTGGTTCGAGTTCCTTTGTAAGGAACTTTTAGAGAATTATTGCGAAGCTCAGAAATAGGGCAAAATGTTCCACAATGCATGGATTTTGTTTTCCATAGTGCTTGTGGTAGGGGAATTACCAGAGGATAGTCAATTCCCCATAATTGACAAGGACCTACTAGAGGCCGCGAAGTATGCTTCACTTTGGGCCACAAAGGATGCCAAGAGGATCCATGAGAGTGAAATATTCTCGGTGTTCATGGAGATGAACCTTGGAATGGGGATCAATCGTAAGCCGTGGTTGTCACCCACTATTTACAACATCATGTAGAGTTTTGCAAAAGTTAAAGCAGACAACCACAACATTTATATCAGAGAACGCAAGGACCCGACCAAACAATGGATAAAGCTACCCTTGGTAGCCACAGACAATGTCATTTTTAACATACTGGAGGCATGGCTACTAGAGTGGCATGCCCCAGATGTCACAGAGATCGATAAGTCAGTTGTATAGAGGAGGAAATATGAGGTGAAGCTGTACATCGCACAATTGGCCAAAAAATGAAGGAAGGAAGTAGTGGCAACAGAAGTGCAAGCAGCGCAAGATGCTGTATAGAAAGAAACTGAGCAAGAAAAGGCTGCAACAGTAGCAACATCACAAGAGGTAGCTGCGAAGGTGGGTGGGGGCCAAACGATGCCTTCACAGGGGCAAGAAGTGGAGGAAGCAGAGACATAAGAGGGAGGCGTGGACCCACAAACTGTGCCAACGCAATTGAATTGCCAGCACCCAACAGAGTGGGTAGGGTCACGTAAAAAGGTCAAGGCATCAAAGTTGTCTATTGACCCGATCACCCTAAGCAAGGGTGATCTGCATGACATCAAAAAGACAGTGCACGATGTCACCTCTGAGGCTCTCCAATATTTCATGTAGGAGAACCAGATTGTGTTGGGGGACCTCAGATGCAGTTGTAGGAATTACAGGTGCACCCTCCTCAGGCTGGTACCCTTTTGACCAACCTTGTAGTCAACTCAACAACAGTAGAACAAATGCTGCATGCATGGTTGACGAATACCATAGTTCTATCAGAAGGGGAACTAGTGACATCAAATGAGGCCGACAGGCCTACGGTTAGTGTGTTGAAAGGTCTTGGTCTCAATATGGCTACACTCCCTTGAGAGAGATTATATGTTTTGCGGGATGGGATAACTGTCGAGCTGTGTGCTAGGGAGAGTCACGCATTGTAAGTCCTTAGTGAGCAGAAAATAAATATGGAACAACTGAGCTTGTAGTGCGACAATGTGGTGTTGCAAAATCAATAGTTGTTACAAGTAATTGATGAAGCTTGCTAAAGCATCCCAGAGCTAGCCATCCCAGCGGACATAATAGCAGAGGTATAGATGCATAGGTTAGTGGAAGGGGTCGACAAGGCAAGGGAAGAAATGAAAAAGGTTCAGCTAGATCTAAACCTTTAGATCGCCGAGCTGTAGTTGAAGGCACAACCGTTCATCCTCCTAGGAGTCAGAGAACAGTGCACTAGCACTATCATAGCGGGACTGGACGAGATTGATGGTGCAGTGTGAAACTGCACCATTATGTTGGAAGAATCGCTTGAGGTCCTCTCAAATCTATAGGAGGACCCCAACATTCAACATTTAGAAACAGAGCCACGAGATCTCCAACATCAGTATGACAACGTCTGAGGAACTGTGCAGATGGTGGTCGTCACTTAGAGGTTTGCGCAGATACAATAGGCTAAAGCGGTGAAGGAGCAGGTGGATGCGACACAACACAAGGAAGAAGTCCTAAAGGTGCACATTTAGCCTCGGATCGATGAGGCCTTCACTACTAGAACAGAAATTGAAGGAAGGATCACACAAATGCAAGGGATGTATGCACTAATGCAGAGAAGCACTTTTGACATAGAGGTCTTAGAACAACATATGCTGTAGATAGCAAGCAACAGCTCAATGTGCTGTTGACCTTGCCATAGTTCGAGAACAGTTGGAGGGACTCTGTGCAAATATCTCTATGCAACAAAGTGACTCAAGGGAGAGTCACGATGTTTTTGTTGGGGGTGTGTTGGGCATGGAATCCCCCTAAGGCATGTTTTGGGGCTTAAAGCCAAAGTTTTGACCAAATCTTGTTGTAAAAGCTCTGTGACTTGCGTGCACGGGGCATGAAGTCATAATAGAGTCACAGGGTTGTCTACCCTAGTTTTGTAATGTAATGTCAGCTAGATAGACCTACCCATGGTCCGTGAACCATGGGATTGTATAAATAGAGTGAGGATCTAAGTGTAAAAGAGAATGAATAATGAGGAAAAATAGAGAAGTCAAATTGATTGAGTCAAAGTATAAAGTGCGTTGATGGGTCGTAGAGTAGGAGAAGGCTTTGTAGCTATGTGCGAAGAGGTCTAGTAGTCCGTAGCTGAGTGCATGGACCTCTATGGCTGAGTGCGTAGGGGAAGTTGAGTCTGTAATCATTGGATGAATCAATAAAGATAAGTTTTGCTATAATTCTATGTATCGTTTCCGGTTTTAATGCATGATTGCATATAATTTGCAATTATATTGTTTATTTACTGCGGGAACATGTATGAATGTTTTGTATTGTTAAGTATAACTTAAGACATTTAAGTAGGTGAAGGTGCTTAAACAATACTGGAAGATAAATAAGATCTTATGCAATAGCACAGAGTGTGGCACAACCCCTGGTCAGGACTATGCAAATGCAGATTATCAGGCTGCGAGGAATGAGAAAGTGTGCGAAGCAGCCTACATGCAGGGACAAACACTGGACTAGTCGAACTCATCAAACATCTCAAGGGTGCATAGACCTAGTTCTAGCACCCTCCCATACTATTTTGGGTGAGACCTCAGTCTGCGCTCCATGGACTATTGCCGAAAGGGCCAGTAGTACAGGGATTTGTTTGGCTAATTAACTCTAAACATGGGTCAGGCCCCAACAAGCCAAAAAAAACCGACTTGGAAGCCTGATGACAACTATGGGTTGAGTTACTAGTCATGGACTCCTTGGTTGGAACAAATTCTCTAGATCCCTGGAAGGCTTGGGTAGAGACCAATCTAATGATGGTTTTTTGATGTCCGACCATGAGGTGGAATAATTTTTTGATGGCTTGAGGTGGTTTTTCCTTTGGAATCTCTGAATGGTTTTGGTTTATGTGTTCTATGAGATCCCACATTCATGTTTGGAATATGGAATGGGTGTGACTAGCCGAAGAGAGATTTGGCTCAGCCATGTCTACAGTCAGGTGGTTCCTGGAAGTCCCACAACTGGTTGGCCTTTATCTTAGTATTATGAGGTTATTTCTCCTTTTATTTCATGAGTATTATACTGGTTTATATTTGACTTATGTGGTTGTTATTACCTTGGTATTTATGTTCTTATTACGTTTGTTATGAACATGTATTATGACAGTGGTTATGTACAACTCTTATCATGTTTTTACTTGTAAATGAATGAACAATGTATCTATGGCCTAATGGATGAAACTAAAACTAATGTGTTGAGGCATCAATGCTTATTAGTGATTCTCAAATGAGTACGAGACCTATGGTCATACCTATTTTCTAAACTTGTGGATTACATATTTGTGACATGTTTGACGAAATGTTTGTCATAGCCAGTAGGGGTCCAGCCAAGTCCTTGTTAAATTAATGACATTGGTATCATTGTTTTGTTGTTATCTTTCAATTATGAAAGTGTCATTTAGTTCTGGGATCAAAGCCTGAAAAAGTGGCTCAAATCCCAGAGGCACAGGCACAACATTGGGGAAAAAATTCCCCAGATGCATGCATATTAACCATATTGTGGGAGCATCTGGAGCCTCTTGGATGCCTACTTGTCCATATCAAGGGAGCTTCTAGGGGTTTAATGGTCTAAAACCTTAGTGGTACCTAGGGGATGATTACTTGAGTGGTTGGGATGGATCTTTGGAGTTTTGTTGTTGATGTGGAAGGTTTGTATGGTGTGTTTTCATTGGGTCCACTTCCTTAATTGACACATAGGGAGTTGAATCATATCATAGTAACTTCTCATCGCATGTTTACCCCTAGTTGGTCGGTTACTTGGGTAGATGTGGGAGAAGGGTGTTATATAGTGGTATCATAACATGGTTCACCCCTCAGGCTATATGGTTTGTGTGTTGGTCATGAATTCATGTCGGTTGCATATGTCTATCTTGTGTTGTAAGACCATGTGCTTTTTGCATTTGTATTGTATGGGTTATGGTTGCAGTGAAATCACCATGAGAAGCTGGTGGTGTTGTTGTGGAGTGTGTCATCATGAGTGTATGGTTGATTGTGCATTGTTTGTGCATGTTAGTATTCATATGTGGTCAAGTGTACGGTGATGTGGTGGATTGTTTTCATGCAGGAGATCATGGTTTGTGTAGTTGATATGGTCATGCATTGATGATTGGACTCTAGATAGAATGATGGTTATATGGTTATATGCATATGTGTTATATTTCTATAGATTGTCATGATCATGTTATACATGTATTACAATTATTTGTGGATCTTGTAGATGAGGTATCCTCTCTGAATTATGCTAAGGTACGTTGGTTTATTGTGATTTGGTTTAGCTCACATGATATACCTTGTAGGAAGAATATCAAAGATGACTAGCAAGATGGTAGATTATAGTTCCTGAGACTCTCCCTATGGATCAGATGGATAGCATGGTGTGTGATACTTCATAGTTTGTTAGAATAGCAACGAAAAGAATCCCTTCAGATCAGCCATGAGTAGGATGACAAAACTAATGGGGAGTATGGCAGAACATTTCGTGGTGAGTACAGGTTGGATGGAGAGGACACAACCATAGATGGAAGGTATTTGGATACTTTGGATAGAAGAGGTGATGGATGTAGGTACTATCTTAATGTTGATTCTAACATAAATTATGACCGACATTGTTATCATCCTTACAAGAGGAGTGGAAGAGCATATTTTTTCGACAAGTTTAAGAAAGAAAAGCCACCTACATTTGATGGAGAGATGAAGAAATCACAGGATGCAGATTCATGGTTACTTGTTATGAGGAAGTTCTTCAGGTTGCATGATTATTTAGAGAACATGAAAGCTAGAATAGCTACATTCAATCTCAAAGGTAAAGCATATACTTTGTGGGAAGATGTGGAGAATGTCAAAGGTACTCATGAGGAGGAATTCACTTGGAGTGAGTTTGAGAGGCTATTCCGAGAGAAGTATCTATCAGAGAGATATTTTGATGATAGGGAAAAATAATTCTGTGAGCTAAAGAGGGGATCCGTGACATATGAGGTGTACACTAGGAGGTTATTGTAGCTATTGAGGTATGTTCCCTACGTCAAGGACGATAAGACCATGATTTAGAGATTCATTAGTGGATTATTGACTGCTTTCAAAAACAAGACTGAGTTCAATGAGCCCAGATCATTGGAGGAGGCCATCTGAAAGCTAAAGAATTGCTATGATGAATGAAAGTGCAGATCCAAGACTAAGCAATATTGGAAGGGTAATGATAAGAATAAATGAAAATTGGACAAGAAGCAAGAAAGACCTCAAGATACAGGTAATAAAGAGAATACGACACCTTTTAAGAGTTCAATGTATCTGATAGAGGATGGGGACTTCGATATGAGGAGAAGAACAAAGATGCAGGTTGTAAGCCTATAGAGTGTTGGAATTTTGGAAAAGATCATTGTAGGAGAGATTGTCCATAGCATTAGGGTGGTAGACCACAGATCCATAGTGCTCAAAATGCACATACAGTGGGATATGTTGGGAAAAGCATTCCTATGATCTATGCAACGATGGATAATAGACAAGTAGATCACAAAGTGTCTATTATTGAGATGGACATTAAGCTTTGTGATCAAGTTGTTTCTATTTTGATTGACCCTAGATTGTACTATATTTATGTTAATCATGACCTAGTGGATAAGTGTGGTTTGAATAAAGAAGTGCATGGAGAGTCTTCGTTAGTGTAGTTGGCTACTATATTTATGTTAATCATGACCTAGTGGATAAGTGTGGTTTGAATAAAGAAGTGCATGGAGAGTCTTCGTTAGTGTAGTTGGCTACAGGTACCAAGAAGAGAGTTCATCATTGGGTAAGATCTTCTGCATTTTATTTGAATGGTATGCCTACCTTAGCACATTTGGATGTATTACCATTGGGATCATACAATATTTTGTTGGGCATGGATTGGTTGCACCTTCATAGAACCAAGGTGGATTGTTATGAAAAATCCATTGAGCACTTGGATGACAATGTAAAACAAAGATTTTTGTGGGGTAAGAAGAAAGCAACATCAATTAGAATGGTGACAGTTATGCATGACAAGCATAGTCATAGGAAAGGGTGTGTGTTATTTATAGTGAAAAATTCTAGTGACAAAGATAAGGAAGTTTAGGATGCAAATGTTTTAATTAAGTACCTAGTTATACAACAGTTGTAGGATGTATTCCTTGCAAATATTTTAAAGTTTCCACCTCACAAGGAGGTAGAATTTTCTATCGAGTTGGTACCAGGGGAAACTATGACATCAAATGCACCTTACAATGTGAGTACACTTGAGTTGGTAGAGTTGAACCTGCAGTTGAAGGCAATTCTTGACAGGGAATACATTAGGCTGAGTGTATCACCATGGGGTGCACCAGTACTATTTTTGAAGAAGAAGGATGGTACTCCTAGGTTGTGCATTTACTACAGGAAGTTAAAAAAAGTGACCATCAAGAACAGGTATCTGTTATTGAGGATTGATGACTTGTTCGATCAGTTGGAAGGAGCAACAATGTTCTCAAAGATTTATCTGATATCTAGATATCACGAGATACACATTAAAGAAGAGGACATCTACAAGTCAACTTTTCAGAGAAAGTATGGACATTATGAGTTTGTTGTAGTTCCATGTGGTTTAACTAATTATCCAACTATCTTTATGTTCTTGATGAATAGAGTGTTTCTTGCATATTTGGACAAGTTTTTTATTGTGTTCATTGATGCTATATTGGTATATTATAAAAATGAAGAATACCACGTCGAGCATTTAGCAGTAGTGTTGAGATTGTTGAGAGAGAATTACTTGTATTCTAAGCTCAGAAAATGTAGTTTCTTTCAAACTAGCATACACTACTTGGGGCATGTAGTTTCCGAGGATGGCATAGCATTAGACCCAGGAAATGTAAGAGCTATCATGGAGTGGGCAGGTCACAGGAATCTGGATGTGGTGAGATATTTCATGGGGTTAGCAAGTTATTATAGGAGGTTCATCAGGAAATTCTTGTAGATATTTCTTATCTTATCACATCATTGGAGAGGAAAGGTAAGAAGTTTGAATGGAGAGAGGAGTGTGTAATAGTTGTTGACACATGCACTAGTGTTAAAGATTGCATATCCGAAAAAAGAGTTTTTAGTATGTACAAATGATTGCAAGAGAGGACTTGGTGGATATCTTATGCAGGAGGGACACGTGGTATGCTATGAGTCATAGAAATGGAATGAGAACAATCAAAACTACCCAACACATGATCTTGAGTTGGAAATGATCATACATGGATTGAAGATGTGGAGGCACTATCTTCTTGGTATGAGATTTGTATTGATGAGTGATCATAATGGTTTGTGGAATCTATTTGACCAACCGAATCTGGAAAGAAGGGTCGGCGGTTGGCCACGATTAGTGAGTTCAACTTTGAGATTAGGCATATCAAAGGTAAATAGAACAAGGTGGCATATGATCTTAGCAGGCAAATATAGGTAAATCACATAGTAGCTATGAGCTCCTACAAGATATATTTACAGGATAGGATCTTGCAAGTCGGTCAATAGGATGATAGGTATATGGAGATTATGCATAGGTTCTAGCAGAGTACAGGTATAGGTACAAATGCATGTGCATAGGATGTGGACTATCACCTCACGATAGATGTATTGGTTAGATATCGGGATAGGATATATGTGCTAGAAAACAGTGAGCTTAAGAAGGTGACCTTGAAGGGGTTGTTGGCGTTATGATGCATGTGTTGTACTTGATGGAAACCCACTTGTAGTAGAAGAAGTATATGGTAACTAGATGAATCTATAGGATAGATCAGAGGTGAAAAAATGATGATGGTTGAAGGTTTGATATAGGGAGAATGTTAGTTTGTGTTTTCCTTGATAACAATTGTTCATTGATGAATGAAATAATTGATAAAAGTATAAACAATATGTGACAAAATGCATGGTAGTTGTGTTTACAAATGTGACAAAATGTAGGGCAATTCAAAAGCATCAGTTCAGAAGTAATATACAATGGAAAATCACTTTATAATAGGTCTATTTAGAAGTAACAGAGCAATGGTACAGAAGAACAAGATGATGGAACAAAGGACTACAGATAAGAATTAAGTAATTGAGGAAAAATAATGTTTCCAAGTATGTTCAGTTGTATACATAGGTTCACTGTAAAAAAGAGAATATACATGTGGGTTCAATGTACAAAAAGAGTGTATACATGTGGGTTCACTATACAAAAAGAGCGTATACATATACACACACTTTCACAAGAGGAAAAGTGTGTATTGGATGGAAAATTAAGGTAAATTAAAGTTAAATAATACCAAGGGTCCATACCATGGTATTAGCCCACACTATTGAGCATAATATCAGTTACTTGATCTGGTCTAAGGATACCATAGGTTCTAAGTGTTGTTTTGGTCCAAGGTATTGAGAAAGGCTAAAACTATATGAGGAGGAGAAGACCAAAAATAAAATATGCATGTTATGGGTTTCTAATGCTTTGCTTGATCTGAACTAAGTATGCACCTCAGTGTTTGATGATGGATGAGATCTAATGATGGATCAGGATCATAATGACTTATCATTATGTGATCTGGTAATGGATAGGATAGATATGAGTGCTAACAAATGTTTTTTCGTTTAAATGCTATGATCTTGGTATGTATGAAGCTTGGAATAGTTGTGAACTTATAAGTAAGTATTTGTAGATCTATATGCTGGTTCGCTTTAGTGAAGGTGTGTATACATGCTGGTTCAGCTCTTCTAAGTAGCATATGAAAAAGAAAAGCTTGATGTTCATAGATGATTGATCAATCTGATCAGTGCTACTATTTTATTATTTTTTTTCAATGACGTCTTCCTAGATATGAAAGTAGAACTCAATGCATAAGGAGATTGAGTCTGATTGATTGATTGATTAAGTGAGAAGGGTGATCTTTGTTGTTGTCTATCTATATGTCTATAATATGAAAGTAGATCTTCAGAATGTCATTGGTTGGTATAATTTTGGTTTAGAGGTTTTATGATTCAGTGCTTTTAGAGGTATACGTAGATTGGGTTAATTGAAGTAGACTATACATGCAGGCTGGCTTCATTGAAGTAGCGTATACAATCTGACATATGATTTTTGAGGTTGTAGTAGTTCTGGCTATTGATGTAGTGTTCTCGATTCAAATATGTGTTCTAGTTACAGTGTTGTAACTATTCCAGTTGATTGGTTGAATTTTGATTAAGTGTCGGTTGATTGAACTTTCAGTAATTGATTGATTCAGTTGTGCTTGATTCAGAGATTGATAATTGGGTTTTAGTTATATCATAGATTCATGATTGGGTTTTAGTGATTGGTTGATACAGTTGTATTTGTTGGATGTATTGCAGTGGTGATCAATTTTGAGATTCAATGTTACTGATGGGTCTAGTATGAAAATTTGATGAAACGAGGCCTTCATATTGTGTTGTTATGTGCTAGGAGTATCTAGTCTAAAAAATTTTGAAACATGGTGCCTGGAGGATATTGAGGGTTGGAGCCTTTAGTGAGGAAGTCAAAACTTCCTACTAGTAATCACTGGTTATTAGATTAGGGGTTGGACTTCCCTTCAAGTAGAAGCTGGAGAACGAGCGAAGGTAGTATCCTTTTGTAGGTCGGTGCCAACATACCGGTAAACATATCAGCTAGTACAAGAGCTAAGGGGGTTGTACCTCCATTCCAGTAGAAGCTGGAGAATGAGAGAAGGTTGTAGCCTTCTGAAGGTGGGTGCTTGCATACTGGTATGAGTCTGCACTAGTACAAGATTGTAAACAAATCATTCTTTATATTAAAAGAAGATAGAGATAATAGGATCAGGTGGATTTTCTCCTGCATTGGGTTTCCACCTTAAATCTTGGTGTTCATGTGTGTTGTTAATGTGTGATGGTTTATTTTGTTATTTTTGCACATGGTTATTGTTTAATGTTTAAAAAAGTATTGATGACCTGATTAAAGATCAACATATGATGAATTAATTGAATCATAAGTCCACTGAATATACATTGGTTGCCTTAAGAATAGTTGTGTGCACACGCGAGTTCCCTTCACTGAAGTAGCGTATATAAATATGAATATGAAATGGAAAAACTTATTGATTTGTAAATAATGATTTGCCCCCCCGCTCCCCCCCCCCCCCCCCCCCACACACCACCCCCCCTCTTAGTATTATTCCCAACAATTGGTAATAGAGCGGGTCCTTTGGTAGAAGCTTGATCACTTGAAGGAGATCTGTAGTAACAATGGGAAAGAAGAAAAAGAAGAAAGCACCATTAAAGAAGAAGACATCTCAAAGGAACTGTGACAGTGGGAGAGACGATTGGCTGCTATGCAAAAGCAACTCTTTAGATTCAGAATCACCTCAGAATCAATATGAACAAGAAAAATAGTTATCAGGTATGAATTTGTTTTCCTCTGGTGATACATTTCTCTGTTCATTTGAATATAATGAATGTGACGGCGAAACAAATGAATTTTCTCTTATGGGTGAAAGAGAAAGAAATGAAATAGAGGTAGAATTTAAAATTCTCACATACATAATTAGAGATCTAAAAGATCTAATTGGTAAAAGGGAACATGCCTACAAAGAAGAAGTTATCAGATTAAAAGCTCAGTTGGAGGAAGGAATGAAAGTAAGGAAGCAGTATAAGGAAAAGGAAGATCAATGTCAAAGGCTGTGGGATGAAGTGACATCATTAAGAAATGAAGTAAATGAAAAGGATACAACAATAAAGAAACTTAAAGATAGATCTAGTTACTATGAAAGTCTTGAAGCTGAGGTCATCTCTCTAAAAGAAAATATTGAAAATTCAAATAAGCAGAATGAAGAACTACCTCAAGCAGACGAAGAACATGAAAATGAGATTCTCAAATTAAGACAAAAAGGGGAAGAAGGAAGAAAAGCTGAAGAAATCATGAAGAAGCAATATCTGTAAAAGGTAGAGCAATATCAAGTTGTGGTAAATATCTTTAGAGGTAAATTAGAAGAAAAGGATAAATTGTTATGATTTCAAGATAGTGCTAATATTTTGGATAATATTCTTGGTATTCAAAGGTATCCTATCATCAAATCTGGTCTTGGCTTTCATGAAACTGTTGAAGGTGAATCTAGCTCACATGATGAGGCAAGGAACTCTAATGCAAAATATGAAATTCTCAACAAGAAGATAATAGGTCAATCCCATCAACAACCAAGGAAAGGATGTCTTCAAAGAAAATCATTTATGCATAACTATGGAAGTATTAATCGATTCTTTCCTCTGATGAATATTGTTGAATGCTTTAGCTGTCATAATTTTGGACATGTTGTAGCCAGATGTAGAAGTAGAATGTTTCAAGCTAATAACCAACTCACAGAAATATCATCAGCTTCCAGGTACTTTAAAGGACATTGTTTTTCTTGTAATATGTTTGGTCACAAAGCCAATGATTGCTATAGAAGGAATATGAAACATATAAGATGTTATGCTTGTAACAAGTTTGGGCATATAACAAAAGAATGCAGGAGACAATTTTGGCCAACATACCAAAAGGAGAAAACATCATCATAGTCCAAGGTATGGAAGAAAAAGGAATTATAGTCAGAAAGATGTGGCATAGCTCAATATACAGACATAACAAACTTAAGAGGAAATGAATGTATTAAATTTTAGTGTTCTAATTCTCATACGTTGTTATCATGAAGACAAGTTGTGTATGTACATGAGTTCAAATCTTCACAGTCACGTATATGTTGGATTAAAGAAGAAGATGTGGGACATGCTTAGAAAAGGGCTCTGATATGGTTCAGTCAATTATCAATTGTATTTTCTCTCTTGATGATTGATGATTACAGTCTATGGATGTTATTTGGAAGTTATTTTGATCCTCATAAATTGTTGATGACTTTATGTATAATTGGTTGATGATGATACCTTGATGATTCTTACTGATATATGCAAATGATCAGATCTGACAGTGAACAGTTGGTATAGATTCAGGGGAAGAATATTCTTCTAATAAAGCATTTTTGGCGTTATGTTTAGAAGTCTTTGATACATAACGATTCTTATCAATTAGGAGGATTCTTATGCTATTGGAATGATACATCATACTGTGTTGTAGTCATGGGTTGCATATGATAAAGTCTTAGATCATACTTATATTTCTTCAGCCACATAGTTGTTATTCAAATCATATTTATGGATGAGTGTGTATGACTCTTTCAATGATCTATATAGTACATATATTATGTTGCTTACATGGTGATCTTCATAAGGTCAAGGAGAAGAACAAAGTTTGAGTAAAATTCTTCATTATTTGATGATGATAAGTGTAACCCATTTCTTTTATGTTTCTCTCATCATGCCTTCAAAGATGCATCAACTTCATATGGTGCAGTTATGGTGCAAGATTCCTATAGTTCTTGGCTCTCACATGGCATATTGGTTGAGGATTCTTGCTCTTGATGGTATCAAGAAATTTTGACAAATGACTATGAGCTCATGGTTTTCTTTTCACATTCATGAGAAGCTAGATACATATTGACATCTCTATGATGGATATATATTATCTTGGATACATGGATGATTAATTAAATTACACATTGGTAAATAATGTTTGTTGGCCAAGATAATGGTGTTATTGCAAGTTTCATGAAGACGTGGCTTACTTAGTCACATAATGATGATGAAATCTTTCTTCATGATGATATATTTGATACTCACATATATTTGTTATCATGATTGATGCTTATCAGATATGGTTGATGTTAGAAAACTCCCAAGTAAAGATAAATGGTTTATATATTGAGGGTTGTTATGAAAAAATCATGTAGTTCCCGTTATGATGATGATGATATTATGGTCATAGATGATGACTATGGTAGTTTCACACACACACACACACACATATATATATATGATGTGACTGGTTTTTTGTCACTACCTGGAGATATGACATATGCCTAGTTGATTCATGGAAGGCTATGGAGCCAAGTGATCTTTATAAGATGAAGAAGAAGAGTTGATATCTATATACGAAACACTTTGTCACAAGTTGATGATATTAAATGTACATTGTCTTATCTTGCAAGTTGATGATGGTCATATCCAGGTTGTTGTTCTGGATGTTGCTGACAAATGCTTATGGTGCAGATCATATATGGTGTATGATAGTTGCTGAAAACTATCATGGTCTTGTTTAGATATTTGGTATCTGTTATAAATATCATTTCTATCATTTGATGTAAAGGTCATGTAAATACCTATGATGTAATAATTGTATATTCAGTCATGTATGAACTTTTGAGATCATGTCAACTATGTAATCCCACTTGGTTGAGTGGTTGAGTCAATTGAAGTATCCCCACTTGGTTGGGTGATTGATGTATGCATGAGTCATTGATGATAGGAAGGTCATACTCACATAGATGAGTTATAGAGTCATGTTATTCTTTCAAAAAATATTTCTATAGATTTTGCATATGCTCAGGCGGGAGCATGGATGGTATAGTGCATCTCAGCATGTACTAAGGGGGAGTTTGTGTTGAAAATAATACTGAGAGAGGGGGGTGAATCAGTATTATTAAGTCAAATATTCCTTTTTCAAAACAAATGATATATGCTACTTCAGATAGATAAACCCGCGTATATACGCAACTATGCAGAAGGAAACTTGCATATACAAAGCTAACTTTTAATTTTCTTCATCTTGAAGATGATTGTTAATCTGTGTTGCAGAATAAAATAACCAGTAACTAGAGACAGTAAAACAGAGCAGAAAGACAATCACACACAAGATCACAAGATATAAGGTGGAAACCCAATGTGGGTGAAAACCACCTGCTGCAATTCGTCTCTATCTTCTTTTAAATTAGAAACTTCTTTTACAATGTACTGGTGTAGTCCTTTACCAGTATGCAGGCTGCAACCTGCTAAGAGCTACAACCCTCTCTCGTTCTCAAGCTTCTCCTGGAAGGGAGCTACAACCCCCTTTAGCTCTTGCATTAGCCAAGATACTAGTACGAAGGTTCTAGCCTACAAAAGGCTACAACCTTCTCTTTCTTCCAGGGACCACGTTTCATAAATTTTCAGACTGAATCCATGAACATCAATCAATCATCAAGAATTTCTCCGTCAACCAATCTTCTTTCCAACAATTAGATCTGAATCAAGTAGATACTTCTCTAACAGTTGTACCCAAAACACAGTACCAGAAACCACAAACCAAAAGCTAAACCCAGAACACAACAGCAATACACAGAAGCAGCTAGATCACAACTTAAAGTATATACACTATTTCAATAACCTGCAACATGCGTGCATACGCTTCTATGTTTGGAACAACCTGCGTATATGCTATTTTCATTCACTAAACCAACGTGTATACACGCCTTTGATTCACTGAACCTACGTACATATCTATAAAGGATAATTCGCTCTTTCAGATATTCAAAACGCTAATTAACCCAGGTTATCATTGATATAGATCAAGCAAGCGCCACATATAACAGACCAAAATCATACAAAGATACTATCATTCAAGCTTAAATATTATGACCCATCAATAGAACTTATCCTTCTCTTTGCGCTAAGGTTCCTCCTTCATTCAGATCCAGATCTGCACCATAACCCAATTACTAGTATTCTAGATCTACCACTTTTTTTAGATATTCAATAGTCATTCCAATCATCCTTTGCCACAAGATCTCCTTCCTCTTTTATAGTCTTAGGCCTTCCATAATACCATGGTCCAAAACCATAACATTTCAATACCATGAACCCAAAACTTGGGATCAACACATCTGACGAGACGCCATGGTCCAAAACCATAGATTCAAATACCAAGGACTAACTACCATGGACCAAGAGTAAGTCCCCAACATATACACGCTTTTGTAACGTATAACCCGCATGTATACGTGTCTTCGTCTAGATGAACCTGCGTATATGTCTTTTTCTTCTTTCTGAGTGCCTGAACTAAGATCTGTCACCAAGGTGAGTTGCCATCAAGGACAACACCAGAGCCATAGCATCAAACCTATGCCATAATGCCAACAATCTCCCTCTTTGGACTTGATGGCAACACCAAGATCCTCTTTCATTCTCCCCCTTTGTCATTAAGGGCAAAGGGTTGTGCTCCCCCTGAGTACATGCTGAAATCTCTGCCCTGCTGTGCTGACCATGCTCCCCCTGACTGTAGGCAAGATCTGCAAAAGATGTTCTTTAAGACGAACCATGACATATACATCATAAAAGACCTTCCTATCACCAAAAGACTCAATACATGCATCCATCACCCAACCACGTGGGGGTCATTCACCCAAGCAGGTGGGGATACATCAGAAAATTACATATGACAACCAAGTACATTACATCTTCATCCCAGGCATAGTGGGGAAACCAAAATAGGCCGTTACATGACCTTGACACCATAAAAGAGATACATGACATAGAGACGAAATATGTAGAGCAAGACTTATGAATGTCACCAATAACTGATAGTAGCAGCATCTGTCAATCATCATTTCAGATCGGCAACCATGATTTCCTTCCATTCTCCCTCTGCAATTGTTCCACCAACAACAGCTGTGAACTAGAACCAAAAGCTTCTAAGACAATGCCAACAATGCATCATTAGAAGTTTATCTACTCCCCCTGAACCAGTGCCAGATGGTCTCTTTCAGACCCATATCAGACAACCTCCAACCAGAGCCTATCCCTTCTGATATCCATCAAACCTCCATATACGTGTCTTTCTCTACACCAACCGGCGTATGTACGCAGATCCTCCTCACGAAAATCGTGTACATTCCTTTTTCTTTGAAACAGATAAGTTTAACAGCAAGATGATGCATCAACTACTCCCATCTTTTGTCTGAGATATTCAAAAGTTTCCCTGGGCAGTGGTCTGGTGAGAATATCAGCAACTTGTTCCTTAGAAGGAACATACTCCAATTTGACCTTTTGTTCCAACACTTGTTCTCGGAGAAAGTGATAGTTGATCGGTATGTGCTTGGTCTTTGAATGCATGACTAGGTTCTTTGAAATGCTTATTGCACTTGTATTATCACATAAGATGGAGATAGGTGGTGTACAAGTGATCTGAAAATCCTGCAGGGTTTGCATCATCCAAAGGAGTTGAGTGCAGCAAGATGCAGCTGCCACATATTCCACTTTAGCTGTAGATAAAGCAATCGAACTCTGTTTCTTGTTGAACCAAGATACTAATCTGGAACCCGTAAAGAATGCACCACTACTTGTGCTCTTTCTGTCATCCATGCTTCCATCCCAATCTGCATCTGTATAAGCATGAAGAGTGAGATCTATATCTCTAGGCTACCATAAGCCATAGTTTTGAGTTCCTTGAAGATACATGAAAATTCTCTTTACTGCCTGAAGATGAGTTTCCTTAGGATTTGCCTGAAATCTTCCAACTATTCCCACTGCATGCATGATGTCTGGTCGGGTACCTATTAAATAAAGTAGACTTCCAATCATGGATCTATAGGTTGGTTGATGCACTGTTGCTGATTCATCATTTGCACTGAGACTGCATCCTGTAACTATAGGGGTACATACTGGTTTTTAATCTTCCATGCCATACTTATTCAGAATCTGCTTAAGGTACTTGGTTTGAGACAAGAAGATACCGCCTTCATTTTGTTGGATTTGTAATCGAAGAAAGTATGTCAGTTCTCCAAGGAAAGACATTTCAAATTCTTTTTGCATCACCAAGGTAAAGCTTTGACTCATAGCTTCTTCATTGCTACCAAAGATAATGTCATCTACATACACAACAAGTATTAGCAATTTGTCATTTTCAATTTTTATATAAAGATTGCTATCTGCTGATCCTTTTGAAAAACCTTGCTGATGAAGATATTTGTCCAAACGATAGTACCAAGCCCTTGGAGCTTGTTTAATACCATAGAGAGCCTTTTTTAGTCTGCATACAAGATTTGGATCATTCCCAAGAATGAAACCATCTAGCTGCTCAATGTATACTTCTTCTTCTAAGTCTCCATTCAGAAAGGTTGATTTCATGTCCATTTGAAATACTTTGAACTTCTGAAAACTTGAGAGAGCAAGGAACATTCGGATGGCCTCAAGTCTAGCAACAGGAGCAAAAGTTTCTTCAAAGTCTATCCCTTCTTGTTGAGCATACCCTTTACAAACAATTCTAGCTTTGTTTCTAATAACTCCCCCATTCTCATTCAACTTGTTCTTGAAGATCCATTTTGTCCCTATGACATTCTTATCTTTTGGTCTAGGAACCAACTCCCAAGTGTTGTTCTTTTCAATCTGCTCAAGTTCTTCATCCATTGCCTTGACCCAGCTTTCATCTTTGCATGCCTCTTTTACATTTTGTGGCTCAATGGAGGGAGCAATGCTAAATAGCTTGAGGCATCTGCAATTGTTCTTCTTGTTTGTACACCTGCCTCCTTTTGCCCCAAAATTTGTGATTCTGGATGATTCTTTTGAACATACCTAGAAGGAGTCTTCTCTTCTATCCTTATTTGTTCCTTTGGCTCCTCATGGGTTTCTTCTTCATGGGTCCCTTCTTCATCATCAGTCTGATTTTGAGGGTAGTCTTCATCCTCTTCGATATTTTCATAATTTACTTGCCTAGGAATGTATCATTTTTCATCAACCACTACATCAATGTTGTCAACAATTCTTCCAAGTCTTTTATTGTAACACTTATATGCTTTGTTGTGGGGAGAATAACCAAGGAGAATGCCTTCATCTGCTCTAGG
>APFE031262273.1:0-19613 GCA_000404065.3 Pinus taeda
GTGGCTGTCATAATTTTGCAATGTTTTATTTCTGCAATTTCAGCAGTTGTGAAATCTCCAAATTTGTGTTTTCAGAAAAATATTATCATTTCTAGATTTTAGAATTTTTATCATGTTTGGATTTAAAACTAAATGCATGGAGTGATAAGGAAAACTGATAACCGGAGTAGGGGTTGAAATTTCTTCATGGTATCAAAGCTTGGTTGGCTGAAAAGTGCAGTTTGGGACAGCAAAGTGAAAATTACAGCACGCTGATTTTTACACAGAAAACAGAAATCTTTACCACAGATTTGAAAATTTCAATTTGGTAGGACAACAAAACATGTCTTTTGGTTTGAGAGTTGAAGACAGGTTGGATGGGCAGAACAACTACAGTGCATGGAATGAGAGAATCCAAAGCATCTTTGAGGAAGCAGAAGTCTGGGGCATTATGGTAAATACCACACAGAACCCAGTGGTAGTACCTGTTGACCCTGTATAGTTGGCAGAGTTTAACAAAAAAATGCTAAGGCAAAAAGATTGATTCTGGAAGGAATCAAAGACCATGTCATTCCTCATGTGAGAGGAAAGACTTATGCACATGAGATGTGGACAACCTTGACCAGTCTTTACCAGAGCTCAAATGAAAACAGAAAAATGGTCCTAAAGGAGAAACTGAAGGCCATTAAAATGGGTAAGACTGACAATGCTACAACATACCTCACAAAGATCACTTCAGTAAGAGATGAGTTGGCAGTCGTAAGTGAGATCATTGCACCCACTGAGTTGGTGAGAATTGCTTTGAATGGTCTTCCCAAGACTTGGGAGAATTTTGTGGATGGCATTGTTGCACGGGAAAACCTTCCCGATTGGGAGAGGTTGTGGGATGATTGCATTCAGAATGAGATTAGAAAGAACCATCTTGGGGCAGGCAAACAGGTGGAGGAGGACGACAATGTGGCATTGTTAGCAAGAGGCAAGAAGGGCAGAGCAAAGAAGCAAAGCTTCCAACAGTGGAGGCAAAAGAAAAGGTAAAGGCAACCAACAAAACAAGGAGAAGGACTATTCCAAAGTCAAATGTTGGAATCATCAAAAGTTAAGACACTATGTTGTTGTGTGTCTGGAGAAGAAGAACAAGAAAGGGAAAGACAAACCCATGGCAGCTTATGCAGAGATAGAGAGCTTCTCCAAGAGATTTGATCAAGATTTTGGGTTCATAGCTTGTGAGGCCACTAATACAGGATCACCTGCCATACAGGTTCAAAGGGAGTGTGCATTCCCCGCTACTAGCAAAGCATCTTCTAGCATTTGGTATGTTGACAATGGCGCTTCCCGCCACATGACAGGAGTCAGAGAGTACTTCTCAGAGCTTTCAGAGGGTGATATTGATACGGAGGTAGTACTTGGTGATGACAGCATTGTTAGAGCAGTCGATGTGGGGACATTGACATTTGATAGGGGACCCAAACCTCCTCAGATGTTCTATATGTGCCTAGAATGAAGAAGAACCTGATACTCATCTCAGCACTTGAAGATAAAGGGTATGATGTGTTGTTCAAGAGAGGGCAGGGGCTTATATATCCTAGGGGAACTCCAACTTCTTCAGCTAGAGAGATTGGTGTGCGCCATGCCAAGGTGTGCAAGTTCTCATTCCAGCCCTTGATGGCATTGAGTGGCAGCACCCAAGACAGAACCGACAATAGATCTAGCAGTTTAGAGTTGTGTGAGATTTGGCACCGCAGGATGGGGCACACGTATGCAGAGGATGTGCCATGGGGAAGTTTGCCAGATCCCCTTTTCCCAGTAGTGACAACAAAGCGACCGGGATCCTTGACTTGATACATACCGATGTGAGTGGTCGGATGTCTCATGTAGCATTGAGTGGCTATGAGTACTA
Organism: Pinus taeda; assembly: GCA_000404065.3. Classification (NCBI taxonomy): domain Eukaryota; kingdom Viridiplantae; phylum Streptophyta; class Pinopsida; order Pinales; family Pinaceae; genus Pinus; species Pinus taeda. The sequence goes on from APFE031262273.1 coordinate 1,877, forward strand.
TGTTTTACTCATTGATGACCACTCCAGGAAGACCTGGATTTATTTCTTGAAGACCAAGAGTGAGGTCTTCAAGCGGTTTCAAGAGTTCAAAGCTCTTGTGGAGACCCAGACAGGTAGGAAGATCAAGGTCCTCGGGTCGGATAATGGAGGGGAGTATACCCTTGGTGAGTTTGTTGATTTTTGTGCTGAGGCAGGCATTAGGAGGGAGTTCACAGTTCCTTACTACCCCCAACAGAATGGGGTTGCAGAGAGGAAGAACAGATCCATTGCAAGGGTTGCCAAAGCCATGCTTCATGATCAGGGGTTACCTTTATTTTTGTGGGAAGAGGCCTGCCACACTGTTGTGTACTTACAGAACAGGAGCCCACATCGTGCCTTGGGGAATGTGACTCCAGAGGAGGCTTTTTCTAGGAAGAAGCCTGATGTTGGGCACTTTCATATCTTTGGGTGCCTTACATATTCCTATGTCCCCAAGGAGAACAGGACCAAGCTACAGCCCGTGGACAAGGGCATCTTTGTGGGTTATAGCGAGACCTCGTAAGCTTATCGGATTTATATTCCTGCGTAGAGGAAAGTGGTTGTCAGGCGGGATGTGAAGTTCGAGGAGGAGAGAGCTTTTAGGAGGTCACAAGAGAGTATCCAGAGTCACCAGACCCTCAGGAGCAGCTGAGTCAGTCACAAGGATCCAATGGTCAGGGATCATGAGGTAGGTCGATTACAGTGTCAGGTCCATCAGTGAGCAATGGCTCTCAGAGTCAGGTGGGTGGTTCTTTGGGCAGCATGCAGGGCAGTGCGCAGAGCAATTCACAGGGTAGTCCACTAATGGACAGTTCGCACAGTATTTCAACATCGGCAGGCACAGGTTCAGGCATGAGGTCAGTTGACGGGCCTTCAGGAGTTCAAGTTTTTGATGATGATGAGGATTCTTTCACTCCAGTGGGAGAAGTATGCTCAGGGAAGAGGAAGCCCAAGTGGCTTCAAGCTAACTTGCGCGAGGCCACATCAGTTGTTGGGCCAATGAGACATGTTAGAGAGAGTAAACCAACTGAGCCGTTTTGTAGTTACATGGCATTGGTAACAAGCATAGACTCTGAGCCTTCTAGTTATGAGGAGGCAACCAGCCAGCAGGTCTAGAGAGAGGCCATGATTGAGGAGTATTCTTCTATTATGAAGAACAATGTTTTGGAGGTAGTGTCGAGGCCTGAAGGTAAATCAGTTGTTACTTCCAGATGGCTCTACAAGATAAAGCATGCTGCAGATGGCAGCATCAAGAAGTTCAAGGCTCGATTTGTGGCGAGAGCATTCTCACAGGTAGAGGGAGATGACTATGAGGAGACCTTTGCTCCCGTAGCTCGATATACATTTATTCGCTCCATTATATCGATTGCAGCAGAGATGGGTTGGAAGATCCACTAGATGGATGTGAAGACCGCATTTCTCAATGGATTCATTCAGGAGGAGATTTATATTGAGCAGTCGCAGGGCTTTGAGGTGCACGGGAAGGAGTCCCATGCATGCAGATTGAAAAAGGCACTCTATGGTGTGAAGCAAGCTCCTAGAGCTTGGTACTCGAGGACTGATACATACTTGCAGCAATTGGGTTTCACAAAGAGTGAGGCTGATCCGAACCTATACTTCATTGTGGTGGGTGAAGAGCCTCTCATTCTGGTGTTGTATGTTGATGACTTGATCATCACTGGTGCAGAGAGACTCATTGAGGGTTGCAAGAGAGATCTTGCTTCAGAGTTTGAGATGAAAGATATCGGCTTGATGCATTATTTTCTGGGATTGGAGGTGTGGCAAGAGGAGAGGCATTTCTTCCTAGAACAAAGGAAGTACATTCTGGATATTCTTAGCAGATTTCACATGGAGGATTGCAAACCCATGTCTACACCTATGATCACTAACTGGAAGAAGCTTCATGCTTCTGATTCCGAGTTGGTGGATCCTACTCTATATAGACAGTTGATTGGCTGTTTGATGTATTTGGTCAACACTCAACCAGATATATGTTTTGTCGTTAACACTATGAGTCAGTTCATGTGCGAGCCCAGGAGAGTGCACTGGATAGTTGCAAAACACATTCTTCATTACTTGCAGGGGACAGTGGATTTTAGTCTGGATTATAGACAAGGTGATGGAGTGAGATTGGCAGGGTACACGGATTCAGATTGGGCAGGTTGTGCTTCAAATAGGAAGAGTACTTCTGGGTGTTATTTTGCGTTGGGTTCAGCAGTTGTGTCATGGATCAGCGAGAAACAACAATTAGTTTCATTGAGCTCAGCTGAGGTAGAGTATATGACTACTAGTTTGGCTAGTTGTGAGGCCATATACCTTCACAAGATGTTGTTTGGTCTATTTGGTCAGGCATTGAGACCTTCAGTAATTTACTGTGATAATCAAAGTTGCATAAAACTCACGGAGAATCCAGTTTTTCATGACAGGTCAAAACATATTGAGATCAAGTATCACTTCATTAGAGACCATGTCCAAAAGGGAGCTGTCAAGCTTGAGTACATTTCTAGAAATGAGCAGGTAGCGGACATTTTTACCAAAGCCTTACCACGGGGCAAGCATGTATATTTCAAAGACAAGATGGGAGTGTTGAGGAACACTTTCCTCGGTAAGAGGGAGTGTTAAAATTTGGGTACCAGAGGACAAGTGGTTCCCTAAGGCTTTGATCTTTGGCCTAGGCAAAAGTGTCCAAATTTATTTTTTACTTTTCTCCTAAAGTGACTTTATAATTGGTAAAGTCAATTTAATTTAAAAGTGACTTTATATATGGTAAAGTTACATTCTAATTTAAAAGTGACTTTATAAGTGGTAAAGTTACATTCTCCTTTAAAGGTGACTTTGTTAAAGTGAATGAAGAATTAGAAAGTGAAAAAGTGACTATGGAAATAAACGGCTAAGTGGGTCTTTATTTAAGTGGGTGAGTTAAAAAATAGAAAGTGAGAATTAAATGCACATTTATTCTCATCCCTAGATCTAAATGAATATCAACCATTAGATCTTAGGGTAACCCAAAAGGTCATTTAGAGAATAAAAGAAGAAGAGAAGAGGAAAAGATCAATTCGTTCTTTCATGAGCATTTGAGAGAAAGAGAAGAGAGAGCAAGGAGAAAATTTCTGAGCAGTGAGGAAGTGAAGGAGAGCAGCAAGGAGACATTTCAGCAAATTTGGGCAGCAGCATTTATTGGCACGCATCCCAAGGACAAACTGTATAGCAGGAGAAAGCCACAGAAATCGAGGAAGAGGGACAGCAAGTTCTAGGCACATTTTTTGAGGTTGGTCATACAACATTTAATGTTGTTTTATTGCTATAAAAAATTCTATTTTGGCTATTTGCTGATTGGCACGATTTTCAAGGTGGAGTTCAAACACGAAAATTGAGATAAGTTGTAATTTGTGGTTGCTGGAATTTTTACTGTGTATTTCAGTTTCTCTGTAAAATCATTTTCAGAAATAAAGAAGAGCTCTCAAATTAGTTTCCCCAAGAGTTGTAGGGGGTTTATCCAGGGTCACATTCACCAAAAATCACTCTGTTATTTTCTATGTGTGGCTATTATAATTTTGTTGTGTTTTGTTTCTGCAATTTCAGCAGTTGTGAAATCTCTAAATTTGTGTTTTCAGAAAAATATTATCATTTCCAGATTTTAGAATTTTTATCATGCTTGGATTTAAAACTAAATGCATGGAGTGATAAGGAAAACTAATAACCGGAGTGGGTGTTGAAATTTGTTCATGAATAAATCACAGATAATGCACCTGTTTGCAAGGTTGATGGCATGATTGTGGAAGCTAAATATCCACAAGTGTTTTGGACACCTTGCATTGTCCATTCATTGAACTTAGCATTTAAATCTATTGCTTTTGATGTGCTTTGGATTGGAAGCATTATTGAGGATGCATGGCATATCCGCAACTTTGTACAAAATCATACAAATGCCTTCACTATCTACAAGGAGTACACCAATCTATCATTGTTGAAGATTGCGGATACATGGTTTTCCTCTTCATTCATCATGTTGAAAAGGTTGAGGGAGGTCAAGACCGCTCTTAGGGCCATGGTTATTTCAGAGTTTTGGTCTTTTTGGAGAAAGACAGCTCAAGCAGCCTCAAAAAGAGTGAAGGACACAATGTTAGATGATGCTTGGTGGGAGAGGGTAGGTCTACTTATTAAGATCGTGGACCCTATCATTTCTTTGCTTCGATTTGCAGATACAGACCAACCCATCCTAGGAGGGGCTTATGAGGGATGGGATTCCATGATTGAGTCTGTGAGGAGCATTATTTTACAGAGTGAGTGCCCCAAGTATGAGACATCATCAGAGGCCTTCTTCACCACCATACAAGATATTCTTGTCAGCAGATATGACAAGAATTGCACACCTTTACATTGTTTGGCTCACTCATTCAACCCAAAATACTACAGCCATGAGTGGCTGAATGGTGGACCTTCCCGTAAATTCCCTCCTCACATGGATGGTGAAATCTCACAGGGGAGGAAAGATGCATTCAAGAGGATTTTTCAAGATAGAGCATCCCTTAATGAGGTAGAGGATGCCTTTACATAGTTTTGCACTGGCACTAGTCGATTTGCAGGATCTGATGTGATTAGAGACGAGGGGGGCTAAGAATCCCTATTCTTGGTCGACAACTCATTGGGCAACAAGCCCTCCTCTGCAGCAGGTAACCATGAGGCTCCTCTCTCAGGTGGCTTCATCCTCTTGTTGCAAGACGAATTGGAGCACATATGGGAATTTGTATAGTGTCAAGAAGAGCAGGCTTGAGCAGTCCAGGGCAAAGACAATGGTGTATGTGCTCACCAACCTTCATCTTATTTACGGGCAGAGGGATGAGTGGTTGTAGGGTAAGACAAAGATGTGGGATGTTTTTCCTAATGATATGGGTTTGGACAACAATGTTGAGTTGGCATTGGCCAACTTGGATCTCAATGAGCCAATGCTAGATCCTGTCACATTTGATGATGGTGATACTGTAGAGGGGTCATCCTCCACACCAGCAGATGCAGAGATGACTTTGAATACAAAGGAGGAGGATGCAGCAAAGGAGAGCAGTGGTCACCGTGACTATGAGTACAGTGATGTTGATTTTGATGATGAGGATTGATGACTCATGAGCTACCTACTACCTTGAGGCTTGTAGACTTGTAGTTGTTTTGTATTTTCAATTTCTATTTGCCATTGGCATTGTACTACCTATGTAACACATTTGATTTTGATGGCTTAATGAGAAAACTACAGTACCTTGTCTTTCTCCTATTGGATCATTGATGAATTGAATATGTATTATGATTTATCATTTATGTCACAATTGTATTTGTATGCATAATGTTACTTTGTAAAACTTACATCTAGATCAAGATCTATGTTTGAATCAATGAATTTGTATCATGAATGAGAATTTATGTAAAAAATATCTAATTTTTAATATATTTTTCAAATATATATATATATATTATTATATATATAATATATAGCGTGTCCTGTTTCGGGGGGTCAACATGTCTTTGTCCAACACTCGAATCCCCATGTCCTTCGTGACTCATGTCCCTATGTCAAGTGACTTAGGTTATAAACCATCACGATCTCATGTGAGGCATTCCAATAATCAAAGAAATGGTCGTCACAAAACAGAATTGGCAATTGACAAATCCCAAGGTACCAAGGCATCGAGCATATGAGCGTAAGCCAAGCATCGAATCCTCGGATATGTAAAAAGGATTTTAAGCCATTTAGTTCTTCATGGCATGTCAAATCTGCTAGAGTTCCATTGCATATTTTGGTATAAATATCCCAAGCTGGAGAAGATTGAGTAGGTGGAAGTGTGTGATTATATGTGAAGCCTAAGTTTTTTGGAAATGGACATTGGTATAGTTGTGATGGTGCAGAGAGAAAAGAAAGTACAAAGAATTTGAACGAAGCTCTGTGTGACTGAAAGCAAAAGAAGTTTGAAAATGGAATCTATGGAAGAAGTGTGATCAAGAAAGAGTTTGAGGATGAAGTCTAATCAAATAGGTTGATACTATATGCAAAATTGAAAAATACAGAACAGAGAGTGGTGTGCAAAGTAGAGAAGCAGCATATAAAGGCTATAGATAAAGTACAATTGAAAGATACAGAGTCGGAGTGATATGCAGAAGCATGAGAGATCTTAAAGAAGAAGAAATTGGATCAGAGATTAAGAAATTTGTATCAGCAAGATTAATTGGAAAGCCTATGGATCTGAGTTTGAAAATGTATGAAAAAGGGATCTGATAGTTAGTTCTTGTTGGTTCCAGTAAATCACTTAAGGGGATTGGTGTCTCCTAGTTGGTGCCAGTAAATCATTTCAGGGGATTGGAATCTCCTTCTAGTTGGTGCCAGTAAATTATCTTAGGGTATTGGTGTCTCCTTCTAGTTGGTTCCAGTAAACTATTGTAATAGTAAGTTGGTGCCCATTGGAACTGTTGACCACTACTGGTCATCTATCCATGCAGTACCCCCCCTTTTTTTGGGCAGAAAGGGGTTGCACCTGATCGACGTGTCCGTGCCATCCTACGATCATCAGCAGCTTGATCATTTTTTGTTGTAAACCCAGTCTGCATGTATGAAATGTAAATAATATTAGCAGGTCAGAGTCATGTATGTAAATTGCCTAGGTGGACCTAACTTTCTAATGATAATCTATGTCCCGGAAGGTTTTTCGTCTCACCGATCTACGATCGGCAGAGTTTTCCTTCAACCTGACCCCAAAGCCGGGATGCATTTTGTTATTAGAACTTTAGGAGAATCCTAGTTTGTTAGCCTGCTAGATTATAGTTGTGTCGCAGAACTTGGTGGTTTATGAGGGTCTATGTTAAAGTGGGCTTGTCCCCTTAAGATGTAAATTGTAAAAGTCATGATGTAATGTGTCTTGAGGGTTGAAAAATGTTTTAGTCCCTTCATGAGTCCTAAGTCCTAGGTCCTAGGTGATGTTTCCAAAGGCTTAGTTCGAATGATCCATTTAAGAAAATAAATAAAATACTAAAATAATGAAAAAAATAAATAAATAAATAAAAAATAATAATAATAATAATAAAATTCATAAAATAAAGCAAAAACCCTAAATAATAAAATAATAATATTTTTTGTGAATGCATGCAAAATATCTTCTTCTTTTTTTAAATCGACGGATGAGATTAAGAGATGTCTTGATCCTCATCGACGATCGAGATCGCTTCAACATGGATCACTCGAACTAGCCGTTCGGATCATTTCCTTTATATAGGGTTTTAGGGGGTCATTTCAGATCAATCTGATCTGTGAGTCTTGTACTGAAAAAAGCTCTCTCTTGTAAACTTCTCTGGTTAATAAAAGAAGACTTTGGGGTCCAAATCTGGCTGGTGTTACTCTCTGGAAGTGCTATGAGATGTTTAATTTTCTGCATATTTCATTTTTCAGCCATTAATAATAGCTTGTTTTTAGAGTATTGTGAGCACAGGTATCTTGTTCATTTGCTAGAGTTTGAGTGTTTTTAGGGTTTCTGAGATATGGCAGGTATCTCCATTATTTTCTGAGATCTAGCAGCATTCTTTCTCTCTTTGCTGATGGTTGCTTAAGCTGTGCAGAAAAACCTTAATTGAAGAATATTGGTGGGCATTTGGGGAAGTTCTAGGCTGAACCAGCCGACTCCCACAGGCTCTTCTTTGCAGAGCCCAGCTGATTTTGGCCTTGGGTTAACTATTCGAAGTTTATTTTCTGTTTTACATGAGAGATTTTTTTTCTGTTCACAGCAGAAGTCAAGTTTTCTGATATTTTGAAAAACGTCACTGCAATTATTGATAAATCTGGCTATCCTAGAGCTATAAATTTTTGTGATTTTAGGTTAATTTTAAATTTTTCTTTTAATTTTTGCATATATTTGCCAAGCTCTTGTCTTCTGTCTTCCAGGGTTATCGTGGCGCTGTCTGGGGTTTCTCAGGCTCAGGCATTTCTGATCTGAGGCTGTAAAAATATGCGAAAACTGTGATGGGCTTTGTTTCATGCATCAGTGCACTAGCTGGATAAAGGAGAACGCTTTCAATATATCAGATCAGCAAACCAATTCCATTCAACAGATCAAGCAAGCGAAACAGCAGTCACAGCAGCTCATTGGGGCCAATCCGGGCATTTCACTGAACGAACCCGCAACCTTTCCATCCACCTGTATGCAGACCTGCAAACACAAGGAGATTTCGAGTTTCAATTGCATGGGTATCATGTACGAAAAAAAAAAAAAAAAAACTCATCCGCTTGCATACAAACTCAGAAACTAAATCGATTTCATTAATTTAAGCTTAAACGCGGGTTCATCAATCAATGTAGGTATCGTTTTGATTTATTAAAACCTGTATCAGTGCGTATTTCCGCTCTTTTTCTACGTGGGTTTCACATCTAGCAGTGGCCCCGAGTGTCCCTTTTTTCTGCGTTTCTCTGCTTGTGCCCGCTGTCAAGCCCCGAGTCCTCATCGTTGAACCTGCAAATGCATAAGCTCAGACCGTAAATCGATTGCCCTCAGCTCTGCGTGAAGTCTTTCTGAGTTTTTTGAGACTGCTCTTTTCCGCCGTCATACCCTCGAAGCCGTCTGCAGTCACCGTCGCGGGCCTCTTCTCCGCGTTATTTCTCCATCGATCCTCCGCAACCCTCATCGCTCTTCCTGCAAAATCAAAAATTCAACGCATTTCGACCTGGTTCTTCAGTCTTCGTTAGGTTTTATGTATGCGTAGTTTTCCAGTTTTGATACGTAACGTAGAAAACCAAAAGAAGAATCGACTTTATTATAATTTCATGGTTCCATTTTTGCATGCGGTCATATTTGCGTGTTCTTTTTTTTTTGGTTTTAATAAATTTAAAATAGTTTTGATTAGGGTTTTATTTTGATATAGTTATAAAAAAAAAAAAAAATTCATAAAAGGGCATTTAGGGTTTTAGTTTTTTTTTTAGGGTTTTAGTTTTAGTTTTGATTTTTTTTAGCATTAGATTTAAAGTTAGATTTCCTTCTTAGATTTTGTTTTATAAAAAAAAAAAAATATATATATATATATAAAAAAAAAAAATAAAAGAATATAAAAATTTTGTTTTAGGTTTTTTATTTAGATTTAAATTTATTTAAGTAGATTTTTCTATTTATTTTTTGTTTTAAAGAAAAAAAAATTAAAAATAAAATTAAAAAAAAAAAAAATAAATATTATATAATAATATAATATAAATCAAATAAATTTTCTTTTAGAGTTTTAGATTAAATTTTAAATTTTGTTTTAAGTTTAATCTTTGTCTAAAAAAGCCATAAAAGCATCGTGGAAAGACTTTGCCAGTTAAAGTCTTAGCTTAGGTATCTCATCGCGTTCTATTTTTCTTGCTGAGGTTAAAAATTTGGGATTAATGTTTATCTGGCATGCTTGAATATAATATCTGGTTAATGTGCATGATTATATCTTTCGAAGTTTATTTTTTTTAGATTGCCAGATCATCGTTAAAAATATCGTGGATTTACTGGATATCTTGCATTGTTATGATTGCTGTGAACTGTTTACATCTCTGCAATGTACAGTAAATAATCGCTTAAACGTCAAACCCATAAGGCACTGGTCCGTTAAATTAAGCAAATCAATTTAGTGCTGGTTTCATTTCGTGTCTCCCAAACCAACTGGTTCACAGTTGGTCTTCCTTTTCCGACAGGGTCTACCCCCCTTAGCCGCGGGAGACAGGCTTAAACGGAGAGATCAGGGACAAGAGTGACAGCCCCCGGTCTGAGCGTTGTCATGTCAATCCGCGCAACAACATTTTTTGGCGCCGTTGCCGGGGACAGAGTTTTTCTGTCCTTGGTTCTTTTCAAGCTTTTCTGTGTTTAACTTCTGTTTCAGGTGGCGACTCCACTTCCTATATTATCTACAAGAGTGTACACTAGAAGGCATCCAAGCAGTCTGTGCAACCCTACTCCTGATCCTGAAAAGGTCTTCAGGGTGCGATCGCACAAACTCGCCTCTCGTACACTTCTTGGAAATCTTGGACAAGAAGCCCTCTCCGATATTCATTTGCTCTTTAAGGGTCAAGTTAGGCGCAGCACCATGAGTTTGTATGCCCCTTGTAATTTTTCTAACATTCCTGGATACCCCAATGATATTCCATCTGTTGGGATAGACAAATTGCCTAGCTTTCAAGGAGATAATGCCATTACTGCTAATTCCCATTTGCGAGATTTCAACATATGGATGGCTAAGTATGCAAGATCTACTGATTTTGATCATGAAGATGTCAGGATGACTCTTTTTATCTTGACTCTAGGAGGTGATGCTTATGATTGGTTTACAGAGAAGCCTCCAAATTCATTCGACTCCCTACAATCGATTATTAATGCATTTAAAGAAAAATATGGAGATAAGAGAGAGGGAAGACATCTTGTAAAAGCTATTAGTCTAATAAAAAAGAGAGAGGATGAAACTGTCAAGGAATTTAATAAAAGGTTTAATGGTATTATCAGAGAATTACCTCAAGACTATAAACCTACAGATAAAACTCTCCAAGACTTTTACATTGATGCTTTTAGTCCTGAACCATCTTATGAGTTAAGGCGTGCTAAACTTAATGATTATAGAGATTGCCAGGCCTTAGCTATAGAACTTGAAAAGGACAAGGCAGCGTCTGGGAAATTTGAAATCTCAGGTTTTGATAGGGCTGCTACAAAACTAAAGGAACCCAAGGGAAAAGCAGTCCAAGAGCCAGAAAGTGAGCTTGTTCTCAAGTTGCTTCAAAAAATCGAAACCATGGAAATTAATCATAATAAGGAGATAAACACTTTGCAGAATAGGTTGATTCAAATGGAAAGAGCGCAATCGCAAAATTTTCAGCCTCGAAATAATAATAACAGAAATAATAATTGGCAAAGAAAGGGTCAATCTAGTGAGCAGAGACCCCCTAATCCGCTTACTAATCTGGTAGATAATGCTCCTCCTTACTGTCGTGTTTGCGATGCTCTTCATGATGAATCCTCTTGTCCCATCGTCAGAAGAATATTTGATAATGGAATGTTTGGCACAGGTGATCAAATAAACGTAGTAGGGAGCAAGTTTCCTTTGCCTATGAATGATTGGATAGAGGTTAAGGAAAGGAGCTATGATATGATAAATCCTCCATCTTCTTTTAGTATAAATAACCTTGAAAATAAAGATGACATTTTGGATAGGTTATGTGGTGAGAAACCCTCTCCTAAGAAAATTTTAGAAATTGCTAGAGATAAGGGTTTGACATACCAAAGAAGGGATAAAGATCAGAGCGAGAATCAAATTCCCACTCGAACTTTGAACCCTGGTGCAAACTCTGGAGTAGATGTCGATTTGGGAAGTTGGTTTAACAATGCTAAAATCTGGATTCCTGTATCTGAAATTTTTAAGATCCCTTCCCAAAGAGACAAGTTACTAAAAGCGATTCAGGGTCCTCAAGTCAACGCTTCTCAACAAAAGACTCGCGAGGTTGATTATCATGATGCTCCCATATATCTGCAAAGCATAGATGCTGATAACAAAGATCATCAACCCTTCTTCATCACCTTATTAGTCAATGGGTATAAATTGAATAACTGTATGTTGGATTCAGGTGCATCTGCTTGCGTTATGACTAAAAGGGTCATGGAACAGCTTAACTTAAGAGTTTCTAGACCCTACCATAAGATATGTGCCATGGATTCTAAGAAAATCGAAGTCCATGGTTTAATCAAGGATTTACAAGTTCATCTTTCAGTTTACCCAGACATCATGGTCGTTATGGATATTGTTGTCGTTGATGTACCTGATGCTTGGGGTATGCTGTTATCTAGAAAGTGGGCCTCTGATCTAGGAGGAAGCATTCAGATGAATTGGTCATATGCTATGATCCCATCTCCTAGCGGTGATGGTTTTGTTAGGCTAAATAGAGAGCCCGAGAGGAAATTTCATGTTGAAGATCCTAGGAAGCCTCAAAACGAAATAATTAGAGAGCAATCTGACATCGGGAACTATTCTATCATGTCTAATTTCATAATTCCTCCCGATGATGAGATTAAGGATCTTAAAGATAAAGTTTGGTATATGTACTTCGATGGTGCGTCCTCTAGTCATGGTAAAGGTGCTGGAGTAGTGCTTAAATCTCCCCTTGGTCATATTTTCAAGTTTGCCTATCGTTTAGAATTTGAAGCAACCAACAATGTTGCTGAGTACGAAGCTATATTGTTGGGACTTGAATTGGCCAAGGCTTTAAGGGTTAAATTACTTAGCATCAAGGGGGATTTCGATCTAGTTGTCATGCAACTTAAAAACAAATTCACATGTAGAAATCAGAGGTTAAGGAATTATCGAAACGCTGTGTGGGATACTATGGAGCATTTCGATGCCCTTAACCTTGAAGCAATCCCTCGAGAACAAAATAGTTTGGCAGATGAACTTGCTGTAGCTGCCACAACTTTCCAGTTATCTGATGAGTTAATTAACGATAAAATCAAAATGGAAGTAATATTTAGACCATCTGTCCCAGATAACTCGGAGCATTGGCAAGTTTTTAACGACGAAAAGCAAGTCATTCGTTTTCTCAATAGTTTGGATGAGTTTGAAGATTTTCGGATAATTTCTCAGGAGGATGGATCTTTAAATCATGAACATATCATAAATCCTACTCCTAGAAATGTGGTTGCCTTAGAGCAACATTTTGATCGGCATGATGCCACGAAGCTTAGAGAAGAAAACAAGATGGACCCAGGCGAGTACCTCGAAATTAACAATGGTACTTCTGAAAATCCGAGAATAGTTAAAATTGGTAAAGGTACTAGTTTGGAGGAAAGGAAAAAGTTAACCAATTTACTTCATGAATATAGAGATGTTTTAGCTTTCTCCTATGATGAATTAAACGGCTATAGGGAAGATGTTATGGAGCATACTATTCCCTTAAAGGACGAGAATGCTAAACCCTTTCGGCAGAAACTTAGGCAAATTAATCCGAAATTAGCCCCCTTGGTCCAGAAAGAGCTTGCAAAGATGCTTTCAGCAGGGATCACCGCTCAAACTAGGCATTCGACATGGTGTTCGAATTTGGTGATTGTTAGGAAAAAGAACGGTACAATAAGACTTTGTGTCGACTTTAGAAACCTTAACCTGGCATGCAAAAAGGATAATTACCCTTTGCCAAACATGGAAACTTTGTTGCAAAGAGTAACTGGGTCTGGAATAATGTCGCTACTAGATGGTTTTTCTAGATACAATCAGGTATGGGTTAAAAGGGAAGATCAACACAAGACCACATTCACAACGTCGTGGGGTACTTTTGAATACATCAGAATGCTATTTGGGTTAACAAATGCTGGGGCCACTTTCCAGAGGGCCATGGATTATGCCTTTAAAGGGTTAATCGGGAAAATTATCGAAATTTACCAAGATGATCTTACTGTTTTCTCTCAAGATGGTATCAGTCATATAGATCATCTTAGGCAAGTTTTTGATAGATGTAGAGAATATGGAATTTCTTTGAATCCGGCTAAGTCTGTCTTTGGGGTAACAGAAGGGAAATTACTCGGTCATATCATTTCTAAGGAAGGAATCAAGATCGATCCCGAGAGAATTGAGGCAATTCAAAAGATTCCTCTCCCGCATAATCTTAAATCCCTTCAGTCTTTCCTTGGAAAGATAAATTTTATTAGAAGATTCATCCCAAATTACGCAGAAATAGCTAAGCCCATTCAAAGTCTTCTAAAGAAAGATGCGACATTTGTATGGCAAGAAGAGGGCAAAAGGGCTTTCCAGGAAGTCAAGTCTGCTATTGCAAAATCTCCTATGCTGGTTAGTCCTGATTACTCCAAAAATTTCATGATTTTTTCTTTCGCTTCTGAAGATACAATTGCCAGTGTCCTGCTTCAAAAGAATAAAGATGGTCATGAGCAGCCTATTGCTTTCATGAGTAGAGCACTTCAAAACTCTGAATTGAAGTACAATACCATGGAAAAGCAGGCTTATGCCCTGGTCAAGTCTCTTAAGCATTTTAAAACTTATGTGGGTTATTCTAAGATCATGGCTTTCGTCCCACACTCTGTTGTTAAAGACATATTAACTCAAACTGATTGCTTAGGGACTCGTGCTAGGTGGGTTACTAAGATACAGGAGTATGATTTAGAAATCAGACCCACCAAGCTGATCAAAGGCCAAGGTTTAGCTCAAATGTTAACTGAAAGTAATGAAAAAACTCTTGGTTTGTTCTGCCTTAACGATCTATCTTCGCCAGATTTGAAAATATTAGCAGAGCATGAATGGTATAAGGACATAGTTTACTACTTAACCAATCTTGCATGTCCTAACCATTTAGTCGCACATAAGAGAAGGGCTCTTAGACTAAAAGCCACTAAGTACTGCCTTATGAAGGATGGCCTTTGGATGGAGAAATCCTGAGGGCGTAGTGCTTAGGTGTGTTTGACGATGTTGAGTCCAAAAGATTAATCTCCGAGTTTCATTCAGGATTTTGTGGTGGTCATTATGCCGCTGAGAAACTACCCCCACAAGATCCTGAGAGCTGGCTATTATTGGCCTTGATTTTTTCTGAGGTGCACAAGTTTGTTAGACGGTCAAGCCTGTCAACTATTCACTGGGAAGAGAAGCATTGCTGCCCTTCCTCTACAACCTGTCATTGTGAGGCACCTTTTCAGCATTGGGGTCTGGACTTCATAGGAAGTTCCATGAAAATTCTAGTAATGGCTACTCAGGATTTTTGACTGCCAGGATTATTTTACTAATGGGTCGAAGCATTCTACTAAGAATGCAACTGAAAAGTGTTATGGATTTCATTGAGAATAACATCATACTGAGATTGGTGTCCCTGCTAAGATCACTACGGACAATGCCAGGGCTTTTAGTTCTTTAGAGTTTTCATCCTTTTGTTTCAAGTATGGCATTGTCTTATCTCATTCGGCAAATTACTATCCTCAGGGTAATGGTTTGGCTGAATCAAGTAACAAAAATCTTATAACCATTATCAAGAAGATAGTAGGAGATAATAAGAAATCTTGGGACAGCAAAATCAAGTATGCTTTATGGGCGGATAGAATTACTAAGAAGAAATCCACTGGTAAATCTCCCTTTGAATTAGTTTATGGTTTGGATGTTACTTTACCTGTGCACCTAAAATTGCCAGTTTATCAACTTCTCCAAAAATTTTCCACTTATAAAGATGTTGTTCAAAATAGGATAGATCAGATTGTCGAGTTAGACGAAGCTCGTAGGACAGCTTTTGATGCTATATGTAAAAATCAGTGTAACATTAAGAAAAGCTTTGATAAAAATTCTCGATCTAAATCTTTGCAGGTGGGAGATATGGTATTGCTTTGGGACCGCAAAAATGAGAAACCAGGAAAGCATAAGAAGTTTGACAGTTTGTGGCTTGGACCTTACATCATTCGAGACATAGCCGAACCAAACTCATTCCACTTGAGCAGATTGGATGGCGAACCACTTGATCTACCTGCGAACGGCCAAATGCTCAAGCTGTTCTTCAGAGATGATATCTGATGCCATGGGGCATCTTCTGTATTATATTTCTATCCCTACTCCTTGTCTTTTCAACATTTCATTTCTGTTTTTAGGATTAGATTTACTTTTCATGTTATTAGTTAGTCAATAAATGAAGAGCTTTTATCTTTCCTGTGCTTAATGTATATGATGATTTTGGAATGGACGCTACTTATTTTTATCTGTGTTGTATGGGTGCAGATTCTGGATTCTCACATTTCTACAGTGCAGCAACGTGTCCCCAAGTAGAGCCAGATGTTGACCACTACTGGTCAGCTATACATGCAGTACCCCCCCTTTTTAGGGCAGAAAGGGGTTGCACCTGATCGACGTGTCCGTGCCATCCTACGGTCATCAGCAACTTGATCATTTTTTATTGTAAACCCAGTCTGCATGTACGAAATGTAAATAATCTTAGCAGGTCAGAGTCATGTATGTAAATTGCCTAGGTGGACCTAACTTTCTAATGATAATCTATGTCCCGGAAGGTTTTTCGTCTCACCGATCTACGATCGGCAAAGTTTTCCTTCAACCTGACCCCAAAGCCGGGATGCATTTTGTTATTAGAACTTTAGGAGAATCCTAGTTTGTTAGCCTGCTAGATTATAGTTGTGTTGCAGAACTGGGTGGTCTATGAGGGTCTATGTTAAAGTGGGCTTGTCCCCTTAAGATGTAAATTGTAAAAGTCATGATATAATGTGTCTTGAGGGTTGAAAAATGTTTTAGTCCCCTCATGAGTCCTAAGTCCTAGGTCCTAGGTGATGTTTCCAAAGGCTTAGTTCGAATGATCCATTTAAGAAAATAAATAAAATAAAAATAAAAATAATTAAAAAAATAAAAATATTAAAATATAAATAAAAAATATAAAAATAATAAATAATATAAAAAAATTCATAATAAAGCAAAAACCCTAAATAATAAAATAATAATATTTTTTGTGAATGCATGCAAAATATCTTTTTTTTTTTAAATCGACGGATGAAATTAAGAGATGTCTTGATCCTCATCGACGGTCGAGATCGCTTCAACATGGATCACTCGAACTAGCCGTTCGGATCATTTCCTTTATATAGGGTTTTAGGGGGTCATTTCAAATCAATCTGATCTGTGAGTCTTGTACTGAAAAAAGCTCTCTCTTGTAAACTTTTCTGGTTAATAAAAGAAGACTTTGGGGTCCAAATCTGGCTGGTGTTACTCTCTAGAAGTGTTGTGAGATGTTTAATTTTCTGCATATTTCATTTTTCAGCCATTAATAATAGCTTGTTTTTAGAGTATTGTGAGCACAGGTATCTTGTTCATTTGCCAGGGTTTGAGTGTTTTTAGGGTTTCTGAGATAATGGCAGGTATCTCCATTATTTTCTGAGCTCTAGCAGCATTCTTTCTCTCTTTGCTGATGGTTGCTTAAGCTGTGCAGAAAAACCTTAATTGAAGAATATTGGTGGGCGTTTGGGGAAGTTCTAGGCTGAACCAGCCGACTCCCACAGGCTCTTCTTTGCAGAGCCCAGCTGATTTTGGCCTTGGGTTAATTATTCGAAGTTTATTTTCTTTTTTACATGAGAGATTTTCTTTCTGTTCACAGCAGAAGTCAAGTTTTCTGATATTTTGAAAAACGTCACTGCAATTATTGATAAATCTGGCTATCCTAGAGCTATAAATTTTTGTGATTTTAGGTTAATTTTAAATTTTTCTTTTAATTTTTGCATATATTTGCCAAGCTCTTGTCTTCTATCTTCCAGGGTTATCGTGGCGCTGTCTGGGGTTTCTCAGGCTCAGGCATTTCTGATCTGAGGCTGTAAAAATATGCGAAAATTGTGATGGGCTTTGTTTCATGCATCAGTGCACTAGCTGGATAAAGGAGAACGCTTTCAATCTATCAGATCAGCAAACCAATTCCATTCAATAGATTAACCAAGCGAAACAGCAGTCACAGCAGCTCATTGGGGCCAATCCGGGCATTTCACTGAACGAACCCGCAGCCTTTCCATCCACCTGTATGCAGACCTGCAAACATAAGGAGATTTCGAGTTTCAATTGCGTGGGTATCAGGTACGCGTTTTTAAAAAAAAAAAAAAATTCTCATCCACTTGCATACAAACTCAGAAACTAAATCGATTTCATTAATTTAAGCTTAAATGTGGGTTCATCAATCAATGTAGGTATCGTTTTGATTTATTAAAGCCTGTATCAGTGCGTATTTCCG
>APFE031262293.1:0-29682 GCA_000404065.3 Pinus taeda
GGCCCTCAAATAGCTCTGATACCATGTAGGAATTTACAGGATAAGTTCCTCAGACAGAACACCAAAAAGACACCGCTCACAAACAGATCACAGATCAATACACCAGTATTTTGACGTGGTTAAAACCCTCAGAGAGGGAAACAGTCCACGGCCTGCCCAACGTGGCTACTACAGGCAATTTATTAATAAAAGAATGAAAATTTACATAAGCTTCTCTCATGCACGGTGAACCTACAAATGACCCTCCATGCGCTTTAAATAGAATTCATGGACCAATCGGGTGTTAAGCCACAGATCAGGTGTCGGTAATACCGAAGAGAATGAACCGTCGGATCACTACATATCGTGACCGTCAGATTGTAAGTTACAAAATGTACAACGGTAAAGAAACACACTTTACCTAACTCTATACCTAACTCTATACTAGACCAAGTTGAACTTAACTATTTCCTATGTGTCGGAATATCCTAACAATATTTATCCTCCAACTTTTCATATTGTGTAAAAATCCATTGGTGTAATGAGGGAAAGTAAAAAAACTCGAGAAATCAGAAAAGACAAGTGATTTCAGTCTTAGTATTATGCTTTTGAACTTCTCCATTAGTTTTGATATCTTTGGGATATCCACAAAGGCTTCAAAATGGATAGGAAAAGAGTGACTACCTAGAAACGATAGTTAACTTATAAGTTAATAACCATAATAATTTCACCATCATGGAAAGAAAGCAATCAAATGAACATTTTCAAACAAAACTCAAAGAGATATGACAACAAAATCATAAGTAGATTTCTCATTGTGGCCTGGATAATAATTTCCCAAATCCTTCATAGGATATCATGTAGCCACGATCAAGATTGTAGTCATGGTAGGTCTCAAATATTCGTCTCAGTTAAGAATTGTTTCACTACCATCCAATAATATGAAAGGAATATAAAATCACAAAATGTCATGTGGGCTCACTGCTTATGTTTTGCTCAAACATTTTGCAAACAAGATGATAATGGTGGTGCATAAGTGTATAAGTCAACGTCAAGTAACTTTTATAGGATTTCAAAGTTATAAATGTAACAATGCATTTTTCCCATCTCTCTTATGTGAACCCCTATTGACTTAATGACGTAGCTATATGATCTACCATTGGAACTCACTGAAAAAATCCACCATTGAAACGTACTTATTAACAAAAGAATTATAACTATAAAAGGAGTATGATTTACATTTATATTCATTATAAAATAAGAAATTAAAATAATAGCCTTCAATCGCTTAAATTAAGGCTCAACAATTAAAATACAACATGGCAATATTACCCATAAATTCTAGTTTCAATTAGTGGCATTCATAAAAGTTGCAACAACACAACATACAAGGTTAACTACCTAAGTATGTTTCCAAACAACTTGTCAAATATGGGTTCAAGGTTGTTGCAAGATATGCCATACTAGAATAAATCATACAGTATCGATCAACATCCTTTTTCCCTCATTTTCTTATGACAACCATTCACATGGGCTAAGAAAGAACCATTTATGTCATAGTCCATCATAGGTCTACAAAACAAGTCAAGGGCATACATTTTTATAGTGGAGGAGTATCCCCTTTGATAGTGCAGGCATGCAATTTCCATTAAGAAGGTGTGCATATTCCTCCTTAATGCAAGGCCGCAATCCTATGGACTCAACTTGGAGGTGTACATTTTCCTCAATACCCTATTTTCATGTAATTTCATAAGTTCAACATCCAATTACTAACACAAGGCATACATTTTTCTTCCTAGGGAATGCATTTTTCATCATGCCATGTTTTCATGCATTTTTGTGTTCATGCAAATTTTTGCATTTACAAGTAGGTTATTGTAACCCATGACATACCAATATCCTCATATCATAATGGATTACCATTCATTTTCAGTCTTCTTCCCATGAAGACCATTCATATGGCTAAGAATCAAGTAGGGTTTAAATCATTATAAGTTTGCACATTATGTCAAGGGCATCCAGTTTTATAGTGAATGCATGCATTTATCCATAACAAGGTTCTAATATTCTTCCTTACCATCTACAAAAACTATTCCATTCTTTTAGCATACATTTTCACTTGAGGTTTTGCATTCTTCCCTAATTGAGTGCATTTTCCTCAATGCCATATTTTCATGAAATTTCATAAGGACAGTGTGTATAATGTGCATAAGTCATTAAAATATATCAATTTTAATAACATTATGATTTCATGAAGTTATCATGTAAATCCTAGCACAAGGCAGTATTGTTTGCACTACTACATGCATTTTAGAACATACCTAGTTTTCATGCAGAAAAAGCAATTTCCATTTTGAGTGTGCATTTTCTTCTTATGACATCCAAAGGAATGCATTACTAAATAACCTAAATTCCCATCATCTCATGATACAAAATTTTCCATTAGGAGTGCATTTCCCTCAAGTTGGTGTGCATTTTAAGAAGACAAATTTTAAACAATTTGCCCTCTTTGTCTTATGACACAATTTTTGGTATTTTTCCACAACAAAGGGTTTTAACATTCCAATTGCACAAACAAAGGTATAGGAAGGTGTACACATTTTGTACAATCATGTAACTCATGATATTTCCTATAGATATACAAACTGAGTAGATTCACAAAAAAAGTTTGTTCCTACGTCCAAACATTTAACCTTAAATTATTCCATGCTTGTACATGCAAGCAATATGCTTGTACTCTACATAGGAGACAAATGCAATATGCAAAGGCTTCTTGAACTGAAAAATATCTACATGCTTTTCACCTAGCCAAGCTTTCACTTTTTTCATAAGACTTTCTTAAGATAATAAAAGGATGATGATGTATCATTAAGACATTCAATGACATTTGTAGGAAGCGTGATCTGAAGATGGGGCTCTTAGGCTTCTTGTCTAACTTACAAGAACCTCTCCCACTTCCAAAGCGTTAAATTTTCCCAAGTCTTAATGATTAACCAATGCGAAAATAAGAAATTCTTGAAAATATAGGTGTATGCTTGTATTTGTTCTTGACTGTTGAGTTCTTATGTTCATTTGCTTATGCTAATGTGAAAACACATATAGCAGTAAATAAAGCAGCAATTCAACAAACCCATAAGGAAAAAATATAATATGGAGTTCACCATGATATCTTGGGCTACATCTCCTTGAGCTCTAATCAACTTGATTAGGCTCTCTGGGATTATGGCTTCAATTCTTTTACAAGTGCTACATTTAACTCCATTGGTTTACAACTGAACCAATGGGCTTAGAATGCCATCTTACCCTGGGTGTCCTTGTTCTGCAGAGAGGTCTAGGCTTCTCTAGACTTGACTCCTTTAGTTAGTGCTCTGAGCTTCTCAAGCTTCTGGCCTATCTGACTCCCTCAGAATTTGGCATTTTTCTATGGAACTCCTTCTCATATCTTCGACACACCTCAGACAACTAGCCACAACTCAATCATTCGATCTCCTGTTGTGTTGCAACTTCACTGCAGCCTCATGGCTCTTTAAAAGTCTATTAGAGCTCTCTGGCTTTGTGGCTTTGCCTCCAACCTCTAATGGCTCTGCCTATTACAGTGAGCTCAATTTGAGTCTCACAAAACAGATACAATCAGTAGGACTGTACTTGGATCCCCCAAGACTCTATGGAGTACTCTCTCTATCTTTGTCTTAACCCTGGATCACTTATTGCCTTTGCTTCTTCAGGTCAGCTCGGCTCTGGTTTCTCTGCTTCTAGGTCTGGTTACTGCTTCCTGGGTTGCCCCCCTCTCTTTTGTTCTTTGTCTGTTCATGGCTTAAAGCCAATCTACTCCCTGACTGTTCGTTTCCGCTTCCCGGCTCTCTGGATCACCTACCTTTGTCCCCTGGAATTCCCCTGCTCTGCGTCATCATCGCTGTGTAACGCTTCCCAGGGAGGTGGCCACTTGTTTCCTCACGAACTGAGCGTCAGTTCTCTTTGAACGGTCATTATTTCCATTGCATTAAGATCAACCGCGAAATTGATTCCTCTACCAACTCATCGGTCATGTTGGACCTCAAACCTCATGTTCTTCAGTCTATTTCCCTGTCAAATCCGGTCTTCCATCAAGTTGATTCTCTGTCATTTATCTGGAGCCTCCAGATCCTACGATCTCCATCTATATCGCGTGGGTAAGTTGCTCGACCACTACTCACGCGATGTAAGCGGTTTTCTCTCTCATCTGCTGGACGCGTGTCACTCGGTGTGTGGCATCACGCTAAACTTGGCCAAACTCACTTATCGCTCGAATTGCATGCGATATCTTATCGGCTTTTTTGGAATCCCACCTCGGACGAAACTGAAACACTTTCTGCTGCATTTCATAATTTTTCGGGTTCAGGTGCATGTGGCTTTCCTTCTTCGAGGGGTTTGCCCTGTGATATCCCTCATTGACTCAAACCATCGCTGACTTTGCTAATTCGTGATAGCGCGCGTTACCATGGTCCACCGCTCTGCGCACTTGATTGACGACCCTCGTTGATCCGCGCTAATCGCAGTTAGCAACTGTCATGAGGATTCCTCTGATAAGCTTGATCTTCACAAGATTTTTAATCTTTGGCATAAATTATAGAGAGTTCATGAAAACTTAGAGAGTTTCAGGATTTATTTTGGATCATGCCTTCCCACTAAAAGAACTTTTGGTCCACCAAAGACTGATATACTGATCTGAGCAGTAAATGAGAGTAACAACACCCTCTTCTTTCAGCCTCCCTACACTTGCCTTTGCATAGTGCTTCTGAACCAAAATTTCTGACCACTTCCCTTCTTGGATGGGTTGATCACCTTGGGAAGAACTGTTTTCCTCCTTGACTTCATGCAGAACTTCTGTTGTGAAGTTTACGGAGGGTAGTTTGAACTTCTTTGCCTTGATCCTTGATCCAAGGTGGCTCAAACGAATGTGAAGTACACCTGATGCACAAAACTTTCATTTGTACCTGTTGGAAAAGCTGCCAACAACAACTATTAACAACAACAAGCATACAAACAACAACTGGATGTACTAACTCCTACTTCAAAAAAGAAACAGATTTCACATCTTGTGAACTCTTCCATGTCTTATATCTGCATACAAATGATTGACTAGATAACAAGCCAATAAAACATGCCTTTACAACAAATGACTCTTCAAGTCAAGCATGTAGGAAAAAGACCTTTAGGACTCTTTTCCAAAAGATGAAACACTTCATCATTATCTCCATTTTGGAGACCAAGTTAACTTCTCCCAAGCCAACATCACATGCATCTCATGCTCATGCATGCATTCCATCTTTCAACTTTCACTTAAGTACACTGTACTTTCGAGGCTAAAATGAACATACTGTTACTGCAACAAAGTGAGTTTCCTACTCAACTTCTCTCCATTTACCATTTTGGTAAGATCCTGCAACTTGCATTAATTCCACAAAGAAATGCAAACAGTTGTATCAATAGGCATGCAGTCTTAATTGGATAAGAATTCTAACCATTTCTTACTAATCCATTTCAAAGGTCCCTCCTTTGTTTGCACATCAACATCAATATGTGAATCATCCTGAAACACATCAATCATGGAATCTCTATTTCCATCCTTGCCATTTTCTTTTTCCACCTTCTCCTTTAGCTTTGGTGGAAGCATTGTTGGATTTAAAGTCCAACAACTTTCAGCAAGATGCCCTTGCTCATGGCAGTAAGTGCAACACATGTGCATCCTTTTGACAGCATGATTTGCCTTGTCCTAAGGACCTTTGGCTGCTTGCTTCTTTTCCTTCTTCTGTTTCTTGTTTGCGGCCATTTTCTTCCAACATCTAGAAACATCATGGTTATCCAAACCAAAAAAGGAACATGCAACTCTTTTCCCATACTTATGTGGAAATTCATGATGCGTTGCAAAATCAAAAGGAATGTGTTTAGAACCAGATTTATACCTGCCTCTTTCACCTTTATTGCCTTCATGAGGAGGTGAAGCAAATGAAGAAGTGACTCCCTTTGGAACACCATCAAACTCTTCGAGGCTATTAGAGTCTCCCTAGTTCTCTGGTTCAAGCATGTGCTTCTCAACACCTGCATCCTGCAATTGATGTTTCAAGCTATTGCATTCCTCTTGGATGCAACTTTCACACTTCTGAGGTAGAGGACCTGCAATGAAACTCCGTTTTGGAACTATTTCAATGGCCTTCATGACAGCTTTGGAACTCTCTCCATAAGACTGTCCATAGCCAAGACCCAAATACTTAGGCCTTTCCTCAACCATTATTGGCTCAAAAATACCGTGTGCATGCTTTCCCAAGCCCTTTCCTTCATAGCTCATCTTGGACATTAGCTTAGAACCTATGCCTTTAGTATGTTTCTCAAAAGAACCAATACAAGTACTCTTAGAGGAATTTGAAGACAAGCTGGAATGGTTTACCTCTTCTTCAAGCTGATACTTGACCAAGGCTTCTTTGGCAATAAAGAGTTGTGACCCCAACTCATGCATCCTTTTGAGGTTCATATTTGCAACATGAAGTTGCCTCTCCATTTCCTGCAATTTTTCAGAAAACAACTGCTTCTCTTCCTCCATAGAATTCAATTGCTCTCTAAGTATGCTACTCTTCCTACCATCCTCATACATTTCTCTCACCATATCCATCATGGTGGACAAGTCTTGCTTCATGTCTTCATCAAAGACTCTTGTGAAGAAAGAAGAATTTGAGGACTCACTTGTAGAATTTGTCATTATGCCAATGAACAAAAGAACTTCAAACAAGATTAATAAAGAACTTATTCAAGCACCCTTTTGCAACGAACCTCTTGTGCTTCAAGGATTTCTTTGAGGTCCTTTGGGATAAGAGGAATGCCTTCAACCCTTCTTCCTTCTTGTCCTTCCTGGACTGAGCTATCAATAGATTTCCCTTCACCTCTGCAAGCTCAAACAATATTCAGTCTACAACCAAGCATATAATCAATGAGGCAATCAATCCTTGACTGTCCAAACACCTTTCAGACAAGAAATCTTTGCCCTATCAATCAAGCATCCTCATACAACCTTCTTTGAAGGTGGGGTTAATTAATCTTAAGCTCCGATACCACCTGATCTGAAAATGGGGCTCTTAGGCTTCTTGTCTAACTTACAAAAACCTCTCCCACTTCCAAAGCTTTAAATTTTCCCAAGGCAACAGTAAATAAAGAAGTAATTCAACAAACCCATAAGGCAACAATATAATATGGAGTTCACCCTGATATCTTGGGCTATGTCTCCTTGAGCTCTAATCAACTCGATTAGGCTCTCTGGGATTATGGCTTCAATTATTTTACAAGTGCTACACTTAACTCCATTGGTTTACAGCTGAACCAATGGGCTTAGAATGCCATATTACCCCTGGCTATCCTTGTTATGCAGACAGGTCTAGGCTTCTCTGGACTTGACTCCTTCAGTCAGTGCTCTAAGCTTCTCGAGCTTCTGGCCTCTCTAACTCCCTCAGAATTCAACATTTTTCTATGGAACTCCTTTTCCTGTCTTCGACACACCTCAGACAACTAGCCATAGCTTGATCATTCGATCTCCTGCTGTGCTGCAACTTCACTGCAACTTCGTGGCTCTTTAGAAGTCTATTAGAGTTCTCTAGCTCTGCAGCTTTGCCTCCAACCTCTGGTGGGTCTGCCTATTATAGTGAGCTCAATTTGAGTCTCACACAACATATAAAATTAGTAGGACTGTACTTGGATCCCCCAAGTCTCTCTGGAGTACAAAGACTCTCTGGAGTACTCTCTCTGTCTTTGTCTTAACCTTGGCTCACTTACTGCCTTTGCTTCTTCAGGTCAGCTCGGCTCTAGTTTCTCTGCTTCCAGGTCTACTTATTGCTTCCTGGGCTGCCCCCCTCTCCTCTGTTCTTTGTCTGTTCATGGCTTAAAGCCAATCTGCTCCCTGACTGTTCGTGTTTGCTTCTCAGCTCTCTAGATCGCCTGCCTCTAGCTACTGGAATTCCCCTGCTCTGCGTCATCATCGCTGTGTAACGCTTCACAGGGAGGTGGCCACCTGTTTCCTCATGAACTGAGTGTCAGTTCTCTTTGAATGGTCGTTATTTCCGTTACTCCAAGATCACCCGTGAAACTGATTCCTCTTCCAACTCATCGGTCATGTTGGACCTCAAATCTCATGTTCCTCAGTTTATTTCCCTGTCAAATCTGGTCTTCCATCGGGTTGATTCTCCATCGTTGATCTGGAGCCTCTAGATCCTACGGTCTCCTTATATATCACGCGGGTAAGTTGCTCGACTGTTACTCATGCAATGTAAGTGGTTTTCTCTCTCATCTGCTGGATGCGTGTCACCCGGTGTGTGGTATCGCGTTGAACTCAACCAAACCCGCTTACCGCTCGAAGTGCATGCGATATCCTGTCGGTTTCTATGGAATCCCGCCTCGGATGGAACCGAAACACTTTCCGCTGCATTTCATGATTTTTCGAGTCCGGGTGCATGTGGCTCTCCTTCTCCGAGGGGTTTGCCCTGCGATATGCGATTAGCAACTTGTCGCTAATCGCATTTTAGATTCCTCCCCCGTTGACTCAAACCATCACTAACTTTGCTAATTCGTAACAGCGTGCGTTACCATGGTCCGTCGCTCTGCGCGCTTGATCGACGACCCTCGTTGATCTGCGCTGATCATAGTTAGCAACTACCATGAGGATTCCTCTGATAAGCTTGATATTCACAAGATTTTTAATCTTTGGCATAAATTATAGAGAGTTCATGAAGACTTAGAGAGTTTCAGGATCCATTTTGGATCAAAGCGATGAAGGATATATTGCTTTAAGTAAAGGGATGTGGATGATGCAACAGGGAATGAAAAAAAAACGCATCAATAATGACTAACACAAGTGTATAACTAGACGTAGGGTTGAAAGATAGATTAGCTGAAGAGTTCAAGGCATCTCATAAAGGGGAATTCCATGGTAGAAATAGAAAAGGGACTCAAAGGCATAAGTGTACATTAAGTTAGCCATTAGAAAACCCAACTCAATACCATATATTTTACAACACTTTGTTTCCAATTTTGAAACCCAAGATTCATCTATATTCCATCTTTAGGAACTCCTGGTATATTGTTTGCAAAGGAATCAAGAAGGGTTCAAATTTGACTCATTTTACTCATAAACAACAATACAATATGGATTTGGGTCATCATGGATATGTGGTGAGACATCATATGTTTTTATGGACCCAATCAAGGACTTGCATCCCCAAATAAACCCATAAATCTAGGAAAGACCCCACTAAAGATCAAAGTAAAACAAATCGAGGACAAAGGTTCAAACATAGATAGATAATGTAGAGAAGTATCCCACTAAAGCATTAGAAATCCCTAAAAGGTCATACCCATAGGCTAAGGTGGGGGTATTCAAGAAAGGTGGTTCACCTAGAAGGTTAGTCTAGACAAGATAGTAAGATAACTATATTAATGTCCAAAAAATGACCACAAAAGTATATCAATGGGACCGTGGAGTATAATTGTGTCGATACAAGCAAGAGTACCAAAAGATATATCAAATAAAGAACAATAAATAAAATAGAAACATAATTTCTATATGCTAAAACATGGAAAACTCTGGACTCCAAGTGCAAGGGAGTACAAAAAGGAGCCATGGTATAGGTCAAGATCCACAAGAAGGGGACATGGGGGGAAATATTGACCCTCTATTGCACTACTACCATAAAGAAGTAACTCATTGCTAGTGTCTAGGTGACCTTAGCTACCTACTAGTAAAATATATGGTCTAACAATGTCTATATAGTCTTTAGGGAAGGGGAATGATCCCTCAGATCCACACAGATCTAGAGTTTAAGACAATCTCACTATAAATCTATCTTGGTGCCCTCATATGATAAGAGTATTAGAAAAGAGGACATAATCCATTGAAGAAGATATGGTAAAGGAGGATCTTGGAGAATGTAGGCACAAAGTCTAAGGACATCATACATGTAAATGACTAGAAATCTCTAGTGTAAGTATCAAAATAAACAAGAGAGGGTTTGGATCCCTTCATATAGGCAATGAAATATCCCACAAAACTCATAATATATGTGGTAATGGAAGATGAAATGCTCCTCAGTCCCAATCTCTCAAAAATGGCATAGATGGAAGAGCCTATTTGATTAGTAAATCCAGATGTCAATGTCAATCCATAGTCCGTGAGATCAAGAGATGGTCCCAAGGGGATCTGAAGGGAAGGTATCCAATGGAAACATGTGTAATTGGGTTTAACAATGAGTACATCCCTCATCATCATGAAGTGCTCAACATAGAAATCCTTCTTTAGAAGTAAATCACCCTAAAAATTTAACCAAGTGACTTGTACATATCTCATGTATATATATACTCTAAAGTGATTTTATTGATCTCCTGTTTGGTTGGTAGTAGGTAGCCAAGTGCACACATGGAATATATAAATGGATAAATTTGGCCCATCATAATATCAACTAAAGAAAAAAGATTTGAGTCTTCGATGCACCAACACTAGGATTAAGCCAAAATACTAGCTGTTTTGATGGACTCTTATAAATAAAAGGCTAAGTATGGATACTTGTCACACACCTTTGTCGTATCAATGAAGCTCTAAACACGGTGTAGAAAAATATGATACCAAACACTATCTCAAGTCGGAAAGAACGAGCTCCAAAATATGAAAGAATAATGGGCTAAGGAACTGTTTTCTTACACCAAATGATGCAGCAATGGAGGATGATTCATATTTCTCTACTAAATATTAATTGTACTCTTGTAAACCAAGTCCCTAAACCTTGAAACTATATAGAACTATGGGCTAAAAAAGAGTGTCCATGAGTGATATTTTGGTCAATATGTCCTCAAAATTATTTTGGAAACACTATCTCTCAAGAAGGGCCAAGGACCCATCGCCCTTGTTGATTAAGCGATGAAGCACATGACATAAATTGAAGCAAGGTCTTGTGAATAGTGCCCCTATATAATTATATGTGTCAGTGATATCAATCTCCTCTCCTTAAAAAAATTGGTGATAATTGAGGATCTTCTC
The DNA here is from genome assembly GCA_000404065.3 of Pinus taeda. Classification (NCBI taxonomy): domain Eukaryota; kingdom Viridiplantae; phylum Streptophyta; class Pinopsida; order Pinales; family Pinaceae; genus Pinus; species Pinus taeda. The sequence continues at coordinate 11,027 of APFE031262293.1, forward strand.
CAATGCATTAAAGATCATGACCTTAGTTTTACCTAGGTTGTTCGTCAACTAACAAATATTGAATAAAATGGATAGCGCATCCAACTGTCTATGAAAACAATTTAGGGATGAGGCTAGAAGGACCACATCATCTGCAAACATCAAGATAAAAATCAAGATGTTGTACAAAAAAACCATCACCATCTTGGATGTGCTTATGCAAGAAGGACTCCAACTTGTCAATGTAGATTTCAAATGATATGAAGAACAAGTGGTGGCTATATTTTACCCCAATGGTACTCTGAATAAAATATGATAACTTGTAAGCTGTGAGTTGTGCATAGATGAACAAGGACTAACTTCTATAAATATATAATGGCTAACAAAAGGGTCATTGGGATGCCAATGTCTCTGAGTCTCTAAAATGAATCCTCCCTATGGATAGAGTCAAAAGATTTTAGAAAGTATACAAAACAATAGAAAACTTTTCAAAAGAATTGTTGGGCTTCCTCAATGATCAATAGTCTAGTGCTCAATTCAGAATCCAACCTATACTCTAGCTCTCAATTTCCTTTGCTTAAGTTCCCTAATGAGTTTTAGGTGGAAGGATGTAGCATAGAACTTCAAGAATGTGTGGCCCACTAAGATCATCTTATAATTATTGTTGGGATTTGAGCCAAGCCCCACTCTTTGTATCGAGTTAATGATGAGATGTGACCACATAGATAAGAAACCTATACAAACCACATGGTTGTAGAGATTAGCCAAGAACTAAACTAGAGCACAAAGATCATGCATAAAGAACTTTATCTAGAAACCATACTCATTTGGTGCTCTACTACTCTTCATCACACAAATGGTATCTCTAATGTCACTATCAAATAATAAGAAGAGTCATGAGCACGAAGAGGTAACCTAAATCTGGGGCACCATTCCAAAACGTCGGGGGTGACATCATCACTTTAAATCATCGAGGTGATGTTTGTTGACATCATAACCTCCATGTGGCCTCCTATGGGAGTGCCATGTGTCATCAAATTATGGCCCACTTTGGCCCTCCAAAATTTCAATCCTAGGTGCCATGTGTCATGCCACATCACTCGTAGCAAATGTCACCTACCACACTTTCCATGGGGACTCCCAAGCTCTCAACCCTTGTAATTGCACTTTTCCCATTATACATGAATTCAGGTTTTTTTGGCCTTATTGTGCAAATGTCAGTGCTGACAAATGGGCCCACACACCACATAATCTCAATATTTAAATCCTGGGAGCTCCACCCAGAGCGTCCCTTCGAAACCTATGGGGTTCCACACTTCTAGGGTTCATCCAACGACTGAAATTCTTTGAGGCCATCAACGACCCTGATCAAATCAAGAGACCCCTGCACAATAACATATGGGTGCATATATATAATTGGGCCTTCACTAAGGCCTATAGCGCATGAACACACACACATATAAGGTTTGTCGAGCTATCCCTCCTAAAATTTGCAAAGACACTGCCCGGACATCTATGTATATATATAGATAGACCAATGATATCCTTCCAAAACTTACATTGCCTTGGTCCAGCTCGATCTATGGCATGCAAACATATAACTATTATATATGTACACATACATATGTAGGCTATCCCCCCTAACCTTTTCCCCTCAGCCTATCACACACACACACACACACACACACACTTATATTGTATATTTATATTTAATGTAATGTATTCTACATTTACATACAATTTTATTATATTTACTACTATATATTTAATAATATATATATTTCTTAGTATATTATTATTATTTATATATATAAATATTATTATTCTATACATATATTTATGTGTGGTTGTTTGTTACATATTCTTCAATCATACATACATACATACATCATACTACATTTTATATTATTATATATTAATATATATTATATATAGCAGAGTTATCCCTCCTGAGATTTACAATTTTTAAACTAAGCCCTGATACCCAAATCATTTTTAATATAGATATTCAGTTAATTAACAGAGATTTGTCTCTCTTCCATACTTGGACCATTTAGACCAAATTACAAGCTCAGAATGGACACAAGAATAAACCTAGTCCTGAGAAAATATGGAGGTAACCACCATCTCTCTTTCATATAAGAATATGCATTCCTTGATGTTAATATAGGCATATTATCAGCGTAGTGGCTAGTATACAATATTCAATACAAAGGAGTGTGAGTAAGCATTGACACATCAAACATACATGAATTAACCATTCTTTATCAATCGCACAAGAGTTATCATTGCCCATCCACACATGAATCAACATTCCTCAACACTAACATAGGAACTGAATCGCCACATTAAACACATGCATAATATTCAAATGTACAAGAGCTTGAGTAAACACTTATCTTACAAAATAAGTATGGAAACTGAGATTGGGACTTAAACTATCCACCCAACCTAAGATTGGTCTACATTGTGGCCTTTCTTGTAGCCAATCACCCCCAAGCTAGATTCCAAAGCTTGAGGAGTGCTCAAAGGATAAACCCAATGTTGCTAGTTGAGACAGGGACTCCAGAGGCTACACCAACTCCACCCTTAAATAATTTCCATCGATGGTTCCACCCAAAACTTGGAATGCAAAACTCACTGAGAATAAACCAAAATTAAGCATAGAAAAAACATTAGATCTCTCATTGACCAGGAATCCAATGAGAAATGCCTCCATACTTTGGTTAAGCAAGGGAATCCATAGATTAAGCCATCTCCACCTTCCACCTAAACTAGGGAATCCATACGCCTTAACCCTTCACCTCAGAGATGTATTTCAATATTTCCAATGTTCAACCGAATATCCTTGTTCTTTGTTTCTCATTGTGCGTGATTTTTCTTCGCTCTTCCTTCTATACCCTATTTTCCTTTCCTTTTCCCTTTCCTTCCAGATTCCTTAATGCTAAATGCCTAAAAACTTGTCCCTATGCGCCCTTCTCCCTTTTTCCTTCGTGGATAAGTCCCTTCTCATCATCCTCTCACTATATATTGGTTGCATGGGTGTACATTACTTATCGCCCCTCTCCTCGGTCCGCCCCCCGCCCCCCCCCCCCCAACTTGTAATGCAGTATGTTTCCCTTACACAGAGACAACCCCTCTAGCCCTAGAGTGGGTCCAGTCACAACAAGACAAAGACAATATCTAATTCCTTAAATAGTGATCTTTAAAGAGGCTTACCTTATACTTTTGTTTGATGAAGTCTTTGTCATATCGCTTCATCTATCGCTTTCTTCTCCTTAATGAATGATTCACCTGAAACAACATATGAAAACGACAAAACACATAATAGAGCACAACAACGAACTATCTACTTATAGAGTCAAGGAACCATAAGCTATCAACATACATTTCATACATGATATATGAAATAACTATTGATTGTATTAATATAAACAAAAGTAAAGTTTACAACCATTCCTTGACGTCACAAGCTTCCTTGAAGGGTCCGATCAATATGTCTCCATAAGCATTCACTCTCAAAGGTCTCCCAGAAAGACTGATGACTCTCTCTCACCCAAAAGCACAAGTATGAAACTAAGGCAATCACAACAAGGCTTCCTACTTACAAAACCATTTCACACTATCAATCCACAACATGAAAGGCTCTTCTCATACCTCACAAGCTATTGCTAGGCTATCAGCAATCAAAACTGTAAGCTATCAATCCAACAAACCAAGAACTAGCTAACTAAGAACTAGCTAACTACCAACTAGCCGATCATAGCCATGGAGGATGCTTTTATAAGAGGAGGAGACTCCATAAATGAGGGGAGAGGAAGCTTAGCTTCATGGGAGGTTACTCAAAAGGTGGACCCACCATCTCAAATGAGGAGAGGCAAACTTCTTTGACCCAACAACCAACTCCAGAACCACCCAGAAGTATTCTGTTTGAACTAATTCGCCATATCTGGGTCGTCGCGGGTCAAACACTGAGACTCAGAGATGACATCATGAGGCGTTAGTTCATTTTGGGCTATCGTCGTAGGCAGGATACTGATGACTTGCGACGATTTTGAAACATGGGTAAAAAGGGGTCAACTTCAGGATTAATGAGCTTAGGCAATCTTCTTGAGTAATATGGAAGATTTGGACACATATTTTGGTATATGAAAAAGAGCAGATGTCATTCAGGGACTGAATTTGTCCAGGATCAGGGGATGTGGGGTTGGTGACAAAATATTGTGTAACAGATGCCCGCTAAAGCATGAAGTTCGAGAGAGTGGGAGGGGTGAAATTCTTTACGAAACCATAATTGAACCGGAACACCATCGTGCAGAACCTGCAGATGCAAGTACAACTGATATCTCTAATAGTGAAAGAAGTACACGTAGTCGAGGTATGGGTGCAGGCATCTAGAAGACAAATAGAACTAGTCTGTGGTGTGGACGCATTCATCCAGTCGAAGAGACCATATGAAAAAACAGGTATGGTCGCAGCCATCCAGAAAGACTCAATTATTGTCACAGCCATCCAATCAAAAGAGTCATGTATAAATAATCCATGCAACCTGGACTTGTGTAATCTGAGCCCAGGGTCTTGAATCCTGATCTGTCGATTGTACAATTTCTAATATGCGAATAAATGTGTTGAAGTCGAGCATACTAGAAAATCACTTGATTACCGGCCAATGATGTGAACCGTTAACAAGCGTGAGAGAGACCACCAATAATGTCAATGGTTCTCAAGGTACTGCTATTACAATCCAAAAAGTGTGAAGAATGATTTGGAGTCGAACACTTGTGAAATCACCCGATCGAAGACTAATGATGCAAGCCTGTCGTCAAATGCGAAGAACTTGCCATTGAGGCATGCAAGCTCCAAGGTACCCAAAAGGAGTCTATAGATCAACTTCCTGGATAATGAGTTGATGTCGACAGGAAGTGATCCATCACAGGAGGATCATAATGTTTCCCACATCAATGATGTGACACAAAGGAACAAGATGAAGATGGATGAAACAGAGAATCAAAGGAGGATGTAAGGGTGCAAACTGCAGAACTATTAAGCTCTTGAACATATCGGCGACACGACTCTGGAATGCGGTAGCATTTTGGTACCAAGGGATCGAAGGTCATGCAGAGACAGCAGAGATCGAATGGAATGAGGCAAAATGAATAACCCAAATCTCGGAAGGCCAATGATGAAGTGAGGATATCCCAAACCTGGCGAGAAGCAAAAAAGCGTCGATGTTCAAGAGTGACAAGCTGCCGTAGGTAATCAACAAAATATTTCCAAATTTTCCCCCACCATTGTTGGCGAGTACTCCAATTATTTTTGAAACACAAGCTTGAAGGGGATATCATATGCTTGCAATATAAGTTTGTCCCTCAGACAAATCCAACCCAGTGAAATTTTAACGAGCCCTAGGGAGGAGAAGCTCGGGTCTCATCATGGCGACGAGTCTAATGTCGTCAAGGTTTAACGAGTTTGACATAGGTAAAACTCGGAGTCTTTTTCATATTTAGAGAGTTTGAAAAAGACACGAAAAATAAAACTCTAGATGGGCCCTTTTCATATGTTGGTGTCTCTCGAGCCCGAAAAGGTAGAAAACGATACTTGAGAGAACCGCTTGACCATTTCAATCAAGGAGTACTTTTCGTAAATAGTGCATTCAGTCCAAAAAAAGTAAAAAAATTACTGGATACATGATGTTTCGCAACCATTAACAAGCTCGAAATGACAAGGGCTTGACAATTTTTCACGTTTCAAGAGTCAGAAAAGAGCTTAAAGTTGACTCAGAAAAGACTTTTCGGTATTTACTGAGTATATAATTCATCGATTGATCATCGCTAGTGTTCGAAACACCTGTCGCTGCACAATAAAACTCAAGAATAAGATATGTCTCACAAAAATATGCTAATATAGATCAAAACCCTAATGAAAACCCTAAGTTTTGAAAAAAAGGTTATAAAAGGAACACTATGGTAAAAATTGATTTACTTGTGTTTTTACTATGGTAAAAAACTTCTACCATTGCATACCTCGTGAAATTTGGCAACCGATTCCAGGAGGCCCAGGGATCCATTGCTCTTCACACTACTTCCAGGTAAATGCCATAGCCTTACCTATGTTTTTATGCCAAAATAGAATTCAATTTCATGTTTTGAACCGTGGTTTAGAGGGATTTTTGGATTAAAAATCCGCCTCGGTCGTTGCAAGTTTCCCTCTCGGGATCGTGACAACCGAGAAATTTACACTGTGCAAAAAAGGGATCGTTGTAAGAGATTGATGTACACTTGCACCAGAAACAAAATATTTTCATTTATAATCAGTTTCAAAGGATGAAAATGGATGGATGGGATTTGACAAAGGTATGTTTGTGCATTGAGGGACAAGAAATGGCTTTTGTATGGTAAGAACGTACTCGTGACAATGATGATGTGATGGGAGTGGCAGATCCTCATTGTCTGAACATCCTGTGAAATTGTGGGTTGTTAAAATTCTTGACACCACTTCTGAGAGCACAATTGGATCTCTTAGAGTACTTGATCCGAGCGTGGAATTTGACACAAGGAAAATTCATAATCCGCGGGCAAGAAATTGAGTTCGATGCCATAGATATCTACTTTTTGACCAAGTTGTCACGGAGAGGGGAGATACCTCACATGGTGGGAACTCAAATTACTGGAGACTCTTTAGACACACTTATTACAAGAGTGTGCCCCCCAGGAGCACGGAAATCACCAACAAGTGGAAATCACCAACAAGTGGAAATCACCAACAGGTTGGAGTGGTAAACCACTAAGAAGCTTCTAAATAATGTGCATAAACCTTTGTTAAACATTCATGGACACAAATCTAAAGAAGCTCCAAAAATGAGCTACATTAGTCATAGATGAAAAATTCTAGAAAGGATGAGAAGGGATTGGAGACAAGCTCACGAATGTAGAGAGCTCATGGATTGTTAGTAGAATTTGTTCATTGAGGTCAAAATCACCAGTGTCGAGGTTGTGATAGCTATGCACAAAAATAAACACTTGTGTTGGGTAGTAGAAAAGCTAGTCGTGGGATAAAGAAAGACCAATGGGTCTACTCAAGTGCGGGGGTTCGATGGGATGGAGTTCAAGAAGTTGCAAGATGAAACTCGAGCTGAGTTGTGCAAGAGGATGCGCAAGCTTGAAGAAATGTGGGGAGAGGAGGTTTTGTGAGATAAATGGGATGTGACAGGGTCGAAATAATGGGTTGCAAGGAACAAAGTAGACAAATCATTGTGGAAAAGGAGCCACAGGTCGAGGGTGTCAATGCAATCACCAACAACCATGAACAAATGACTAATCAAGAGTTTGTAGGCTACATATTGGTCGTGAGTTAGAGGTGGATTTGAGGGCATAAGATTAGTAGACGACCATGAACCAAGGCCATGTTACCCACAAGTATACCCTCATACTTACAAGAGAGGTATCATATCATCATCAGGCAGGTGAGCAATGCATAAACAAGACAAAAATAAAGTTACACTATGACTTACTTGGTGAGTAGGTAAAGGAAAGTTTCTCACTATGACTTACCTAGTAAGTACGTATATGGGATAAGTACGTATATGGGAGTAAGAATTATAAAATCCAAATGCTATATGTATCATCAAACATATACATGTGGAAATCTAATAAATGAGAAGCAAGTAAATTTGTGAACTTCCACAAAATTCTACTCTGAAAAAATAATCGTCAATTCAATGCATTACCTAAGCTCCTAAACACCCTACAAAATCCACGAGAAAACATGAAATTTAATTTGTCTAACCAACACTATATTACCAAAGAAAAAAACAAGGATACAGAGAACCCAATAGCCACAAAAACATTCATGTAAAGATTTTCTTCTAAGAGGGGCCCAACTATGATGACTTCAACAATAATTTACTAAGAATATCATTTCCAATAAGGCGTTTAACCTTCAATGAGTTCATGATACAATAGATTATATGGAGACCCACATGTGAAGTTGAAGAGTAATCTTTTATCTCCTCTTATGCTCTAATTATATGTAAAGGTTTTATGTAAATTACCTTTTTTCAAAGGAAAAGGAATATAGCAAGGAGATCGACTTTTCTATTTTCTAAAGTTCCTTGCTTTGTTGAACATAATACAAGCTTGGTGTTGAGAAATCTAGGGAAGACAGTTATGGTATTTATTTAATTTTATTTCTCTTCAATTCATGACATTTTCTTGTGACATTATTATTATTATTTAGTTATTTTCATCATCAAGACAAATTCCAATAAGAATATCACAATGCAAACACAAGAACACCAGATGTAGTGAGTTAGCTAGGGCCAAAACCTCTCCTAGAGAGGAAAACCCACAAAATATATTCTTATAGAATTTCAATGAACACTTCAATACCTTGACCTTGACCTAAGACCAAACCTTCCAAGAGGTGAGCCAGTCAAACCCCAAAACTGTCTATGCAAAATCTGAACTACAGAAACCCTAGATGAAGTTGCACACATGGGTAGGAAGAGACAAATTCACTCCTACTTCCTCGCTAGCCTCCTCAAAACTTCGCTCCTCTTTATGTTGGATCAAATCTCTTCTATTTTCATTACTTGGATCATATATCTATCTTTGTCGATGTGTACTTCAAATGAGAGGAGTATCCTCTTTATATAGGCTTCCTTGGGTATAGATTAGGCTTTTTTAGGCCGACTTGAGGAATGCTAGCCAACCCATTTCTTGGAGGCTTCTAGACGCAATGAATTACAATAAATGTGTTTCATTCTTGTTACATGGGCCCTCAATGGATACTGCATCATGAAATTGACTCTTGACTTGACAACAAGAACCCTAAAGCACTTAATGGGTGCTTTGACATAAGACCACAACATGATGGGAAAGAAATCAATTTCAATAAAAATAATTTTTCTTTTTACAAATAAATTTTATTTTCTTTTGTTTTGACAAGTACATCAATAATTATATCAAGTTACGAGTCAAGTACAATTATGAAGGCCGACACTAGTTACATTTCAACACTCCCTCTTAACTAGGGAGGTATTCATAATTGACCACAAGTACAAGGACAATATTTTCATTGAATCATTCTCATAAGAAGATTCAGATTTGTAAGCCATCTTAAGCATCAACATTATGATCAATATACAACCAAAATTGTCAACATAGCAAGGCCTTGACAAACAAGCTCTATCTCTTCATAGATCAAAGCACAATGGTTTTACGTGGGATGCCACACTACCTCTTAAGGAACATACCCCATCTAGATGTTCACGAGGTATGTCCTTCTAGGACCATTCTTGTCTTGGATTTACCATCCTCAAGGAATTTCCTCTTCAACTGCTCTTACCTATTGGATGCCCTACCTCATCCTCAAAGAGTATTGGTCACCAGACTACTTCCTATTGGATTCCAAACCCTTAAGGAGTATTTATCTCAAATGCTTACCCAATCCTTCAGATGACATTCTCTCCTCTTGGCCTTCACTAAGACTTATGGTTGTTAGTCCTGGTCTAGTGCATGACACATGAAGCAGAGAACAATATAGGTCACTCCCTCTCAACTAGGTAGAAATGTTAATCATCAGCTACTATGATAGTAGCTCTTAGGGCTTTATCGTCGTCATCACACGTGTGAGATTTATTTGATCCTCTCAAAGCCCTCTATATACAACATCATCATGTTATAAATAGACTTAAACTTCTTCATCATGGAGCCTTTCTTCTTCATAACTTCTTTGTAGGGCATAGGCCATCTTCTACATCACTTCCCTTCAACGAACCATAGTGTTGAGCCAACGATTATGTCATCATTTTTCTTCCTTGGAAAGTGATCTTTTATTCCACATCTGGCTATCCTTCATCCAACTACCTATTTCAAATCATGCTTCTTTTAGGATCTTACGTCTAATCACATGAGTACTAGTTGTAGGTGACTTTGTACAACACTTTTTCGGTGGCCCTTATTCAACTCAACAAGATGAGTTCAAAAATAAAACTTAATAAAGTTACCTCTTGAACGTGATTATAGAACCATATGTAACTTGCTAATATATATTTCCTTGTGGAGTACATTGTCTCCTTAGACTAAGTACCAAGGAAACAACTCAATGGATTCATCATATCCTTCTTAAAGTGAATCTTGAGCATAACCCAATATAACATGTATTTATCAAGATCTTCCTTCAATATTCATCAGATTATTTAGCGGAACATATCTTATCCAGTCATCTAGCCATACTCCCCATTTCCAGGATGAGGTTCATCATGCTGCAACTGAACCAGGAAGCTTCTTTAGAGGCTTGCTCCAAAAATTGATATCATCATGTTCATTCATCCCAAAATGAAGAACTCATTTTATGACATCATGAAGGAGGATGCAAAATGAGACTTGAAGGTTGTATTCCTAGGGTTTTCAAGTCCCAAACCTTGACCAAGGGTTCCATATATAACTTATAAATCTTGTCCATGCCTACTTGACATGAACCCTAGATTGTACAAAAACCCTAAAGACTAGTGGTTAGGGTTTCTTTGAGGGAACATAGTTAGGATTTCCATATGACTAGGGTTTTACTTATGTCGTTGAAGGTCTATAGATATCAATACCTATATCAATAGTTTTAACAATACACCCTAGAACCATTAACCCCACAATAGTTCATGAATGACCCTTAATAAAATATACCATACATAACTCAAGGTTACATACATTTATCGAAGTGGTCTGCACTTATGGATTGCATGGTTCCATCATTGTTTTTCCTCAAGGTGAGCACCTTTACTGTATTTATTTTCTCATATTTTCCTACTTCGAGAACAATATATTATTTATCTTCTACTTGTTTATTGGTGATGCATAGATCTAGAGGATTCTTTTCCTTCAAAGAGATGATTGTCATAACATCATGACCCTACTTATTGCCTTTGGATTGCTATCTCTCTTCGATATCAACAAAATACTCTTCTTTTGAATCCTCTTTGAGAAGGACAATTCACTGTAGGTGTAACAATACTTCTTATACCCAAGAATTTTCTTCAAGGCATTGACTAATACTCATAGAAAGAAAACACAAAATTGTCTTATGTTGATTTACTGTCACAATGATCTTCCCACTGCCTGTAGTTGCCTTTCCTTCCCAATGTGACCAAATCAATATGCATCATATTCATTGATGTTTATACCCTAGGATTAGGGTTTCCAAAAATAGAGATCCTTGGTAGCATTATAGATCAATACTTTCAACAATAATAGCACTATCAATCAAATGTACCTTTACAACTGAAAGGCCAGCCTCACTGACATGCCCAGGTTTAACTTTATATATCTATATCTATATATATAATATATATACACAGACACACTCTCATTCACTATAGAATGCACATATCCTTCAATCTTTCGTGGATCTCATACAAAGACTTATACAGGCCAATGAATGTTTTCATAAACAATGGTGACTGACGCCATATGAATATACTCTCTAGATAGGCCTAGAGTTTCTATACCCAAATTGATCTAGGTCTCCTCTTGCAAATTTTGAGAGATACATACACAGGTCTAATGAACAAGATATTATGCTTGTAACCAAGCCTACAGGAGGTATCAATACCTTTCCACAAAATGACTAAGCCTTCACTATGCAAGACGACCTTCAAACTACACACATGACTTGCGCCTTGAATATACAGAGGTAGAGAATGGATTTTCAATTTGCAATGACACTTTCCTTCAAAATTTTGGCACTTTTGACAATGATTTACAAATATGAATTATTCTCAAAATAGTCCTCCAATGAGTTAATTCTAGGATCAAAGGTATGCACATGTGAGAGATAATATCAACTTGTTTTGTAGTCTTCTTTTGTAGCACTTATTCTCATATTAATATCACAAACTTTTCAGATCTCTGACAATAATAGAGACTCCTTTCTAGGGCTATTGGTATGAAACAAAATGATGCTACAAAAATTCGGACTATGCACAAAATATTTCTCTCCTTTCTAGAGATATTGTAGATGCCAAAAGACAGACCTTAGATACCATGCAATGCTCAAAAATAAAATTGCATACATACCAGAGATACGAAGATGCTCTAGAAATTTCAATCATTGGATGAGAATTGTAGTCCTTGAAATCACTTTTAGACCTTTTCTCCTACATCAATAAATGTGGACTCCTTTGATCAGATTGGCCATCTTTTTGTTCCACAGGAATATAACTATTTATGTCCTTGTTCTTCTGTAGATGGGTTTGCGGCCTATAATTAGGGCCAATGGTGATGCCCAGAAATATTTCATCTTCCTTCCAAAGAGAGCAGCCTTGAGTGGCCTTCTTCTTTAACTAATCAATTCCTTGAAACATTGTTTAAGTGCCCTTCAAATGATCTTGGTCTTTCATTGTAGACTGTGGTATTATCTTTGTGATTTAGGGCTAGAAGAAGTGCACATAAAATTGATCTAGATCCCTCCACAAATCCAACCTGGGGTAATTGAATTCCTGGAGAAAATATAATGCAAATTGATCTTCTTTCTTCCCTCTAATCAAAGCCCTAACTCTGGCACATGATGAGAAATCTAGGGCAAATAGTTATGGTATTTATTTAATTTGATTTCTCTTATTTCATGACATTTTCTTGTGACATTATTATTATTATTATTTAGTTTTTTTCATCACCAAGACAAATTCCAATAAGAAGATCACAATGAAAACACAAGAACACCATATGTAGGTTGCTAGCCAGGGCCAAAATCTCTCCTAGAGGAAAACCCACAAAAATATCTTCTTATAGAATTTCAATGAATACTTCCAAGACCTTAACCTTGACCCAAGGCAAAACATTCCAAGAGGTGATCTAGCCAAGCCCAAAACTTGTATCCAAAAAATATGAACTAAGGAAACCCTATATCCTCCAAATAACTTGGACATGTGGGCAAGCAAAAACACAAATTCACTCCTACTTCCTTGTTAGCCTCCTCAGAACTTTGCTCCTCTTTCTATTGGATCATGCCTCTTTTATTTTCATTACTTTGATCAAATATATATCTTTGTGGATGTGTACTTGAAATGAGAGGAGGTTCCTATTTATATAGGCTTCCTTGGGTGCGGAGTAGGCTTGTTTAGGCTGACTTGAGGAAGGTTGGCCAACCTATGTCTTGGAGGCTTCTAGACACAACAAATTACAATAAATATTTTTTCCTTCTTGTTACATGGGCCCTAAGGGTTAGTGCATCATGACCTTCACTCTTGACTTGACAACAAGACCCCTAGAGAACTCAATGGGTGCTTTGATCTAGGACCACAACATGATGGGAAAGAAACCTATTTGAATAAACTATTTTTCTTTTTATAAATTAAGTTTATTTTCTTTTATTTGACAATTACATCAATAATTACGTCAAGTCATTACTCAAGTACAATTATGAAGACCAACACCAGTTACATTTCAACACTTGGCAAATTTGTAAATGACCTTTTTTAGCGTTGTTACAACTTATTTTTCAACATATAAATATGAAGGATTTTCTTTAGTTTTATGTTATCTTATTATGTTTACCTAACCTACAATAAAATTTGTAAAGGACCAATTCATCACATATTATATTTGAAAAATGTAATTATTTCAATCAAGAAAAACACCTTACATTTGCCTCCCCCAAATTATGTGTCTTTGTTTACAAATATTAAGAACACGTGCTCGCTAAAGGGAGCTCTATCTAAGTAAAATATGGCAAGTAATCAAAGTATATGTTTTTTCCAAGTTTGAGGTTACATTCAATTTATGAAAATTGAACATGGCCCTTTTTGTCCCAGAGACTTGAGCCTTTTCACGATCAAATGTGTCCCCTCTATAAAATCCTTACTATTTTCAAAGATCAAAAGTTGGAACATAATCTTCACTCATTAAATTTGCTTACAACTTATCAACTTCATTTTTCTCGATGATACTTTTCACTCTAGGCATTTTTTCAAGTAAAATAGTTCTACGGATTTTATTAAGCTTCACATACATCTTCATACTGGAATAGGGATAACAAGAGTCTACAATATTAATACGATCATTTAATAGTTATGCATTGGTATATATAATTGTGTCATTAGTCATGATGAGTGAGTTTATAAGATGTTATTCTCTAGATATCAGGTAATGAATACAATTCTCTCAATATCAATCATTTTTTTTTGTGACAATAATATATTATTCTTGTGTAAACACCAATCATAAGAGTATTCACATAGATTTTTCAAGTGACCACATCAATATTTCTTCAATTATTGTTTAATTATTATAAATAACACACAAAACCAGAAATATAAAACAATAATTATTAATTTGAAACAAAGAAACATACACTATATTGAATTGCTTATGACAATTGTGTGTGTACGCGAGAGGGAAACTTTGCAAGATCCCCCAGTTTTCTCTAAATGTAAGCATGGAATGTGTATCAACCACTAATTATAATAATGGCTAGTAAGCCAAAGAGACTAAACTATGAATTTATGACCTAAATTGTTCAAATCAATAACAACTTTGAATGAATAATTCAATTGATTAAACAAATATTGACTAACTCATTTATATGTAAGCGAATGTAGACTTTCACAATTGTTCATACTGTAGAGGAGTTTTGAAAGAAAAATGTGTAATCAAGTTTAGCTTGCCAACCATTTTGGGTGGACACTTCACACATCATCAGTGACTCGAAATCTTTGATGTTGATCGAACTGCTAAGAAGCCTTTCTCAAGCCCTAAGAACCTTTTCTCCTCAATTTATTTCTAAATAAAAATCTCATCTTATACAAGCATTTAAGGCCAACAGTTACTCCTCTCAAATTAATAGTGTTTCAAGCTGCCGTGAAATCTAAATTTAACCATCTCGATCTCCTACAATTGGAATAGTAACTCTCCCCTATATAAAAGGGATCACTAATCTCATTTCCAAAATTTTGGCCAAAAGAAAATTAAAATGGTTTTCAAACCTTTCAAAACTCTTAGGAAAATATTTTGGTCAACTAAAGACAAATCTAATCCTATTTTAGGTTTGTAGTGTTGAAATGTAACTAGTGTCAGTCTTCATAATTTTACTTGAGTCATGACATGATTTAATTATTGATCTACTTGTCAAAATAAATGAAAAGAAAATTATTTTATTGAAATGGGTTTCTTTCCCATCATGTTGTGGTCCTAGGTTAAAGCACCCATGGAGTTCTCTAGGGATCTTGTTATCAATTCAAGAGTCAAGGTCATGATTCACTAGCCCTTCAGGGCTCATGTAACAAGAAGGAAAAATATTAATTGTAACTCATTGTGTCTAGAAGCCTCCAAGAGATGGATCGGCCATCCTTCCTCAAGTTGGCCTAAACAGGCCTAATCCGCACCCAAGGAAGCTTATATAAAGAGGAACCTTCTCTCATTTTAAGTACACATCCATGAAGATAGATCTTTTATCATAGTAAATAAAATAGAAGAGGTTTGATCCAACAGAAAGAGGAGTGAAGTTCTGAGGAGGCTAGCGAGGAAGTGGAAGGAGTGAATTTTTTTCTCTACCTACCCACATGTGTGAGTTCTTTGGAGGATCTAGATTTTCCTCAGTTCATATTTTGCAGAGACAAGATTGGGGTTTGGCCTTGGGTCAAGGTCAAGGTCTTGGAAGTATTCATTGCAATTCTATAAGAAGATATTTTTGTGGATTTTCCTCTCAAGGAGAGGTTTTGGCCCTAGCTAGCAACCTACATCTGGATTTCTTGTGTTTGCATTGTGGTCTTCTTATTGGAATTTGTCTTGATGGTGAACAAAACTAAATAATAATAATAATATCACAAAAAATGTCATGAATGGAAGAGAAATCAAATTAAATAAATACCATAATTGTCTGACCTAGATTTCTCAACATGGAATAAGAGATAGGGTTTTGATTAGAGGGAAGAAAGAAGATCGATTTGGCATTGTATTTTCTAAGGAAGTCAATTACCCTAGGCCGAATTTGGGAGGCATCTAGATCAATTTTTGGGGCACTTCTTGTTGGTCAAAGTTGTCATTGATGTCAATACGACATTGTTGGAAATGGAAAATATTATTGTGATACATGTCCTAACCTCGTGCAAACCTTAGGAGAAAATGCTAAGCATGAACATCATACATGATCTAATGATGAACTATGAAGCCCTAGATTCCCATGATCTACCTTGAATGATCTAATGATGCATGATGATGAATGAAGAAGTCCTTAACATAAAACTCTTCTAGACACATGCATGTAATACACCCTTGTCCTTATATGATGCATGGATAAATGACTGGAAAATAGGATGCCCTAAGCCTTAGCCTTGTTTTAAGATCCCCTAATCCTAATAAAGAACACATGTGAAGGACCCCGCATAAACTTGAAGGCCTAAGTCTATGAAGAAAGAGCCCTAACATTGTCCAAAGTATAAAATCCTAAAATAATGATGATAATTCACAAAATACAATTTTATTGATGGAAAAATGACATCACTTAAGGATAAAATTGACAACAACTTGTATAGGACAATTTTATCTTTCTAACGAGCTATCACTCGCCCTCTAACTCCTTCAAGATTGAGAGAAAATGATATTTTAAGTTAAAAAATAATAATTTTTTGATACAGGCTGACATGAACCTACATGTCCAAGTCAGCTCTTCCTCCAAGCGACACATGTTTTCATTGAAGATCAAAACTGATATAAATATGAGTTCAGACACTTCATTTTCATCATCCATTTTTCGGTGAAGATCACAAGAATTCAGAGAGAAGGAAAAACACAGCAAGGAGGCCTAGGATGACTTGATATCCTTGTTTTGGGAAAATTCTATTAAATGTTTTGAGGACAGTCTCTTGTATAAAAACTGATATAGCTCGTACTTTCGTGGAGAAACTAAATTACAAAGCACTGTGTCACCCTTGGACAAGTGACAGGTGTTTGTTGAGGTATCCTTTGTAGCTCAGACCTCCTTAAAACTTAAAGTGTACACATGTGACTGCATTCATCCTCAAAACAGTTGATAATCTATTGTAGCCACTTGGAAATATTTGTGGAGATATGAAACTAGATCGAACAGTGAACATGCCTCCAAGAATATGTGACTAGGCTTGGATCTATGTAGACAAACTTAATCGCAGACTACACTATAGAATTGTGTTGTATACTTCACATTGTTGATTGTGTCAACCTATGAACAAGTGTTGAAGCTCATAATACATGTTCTACAACGATCTCTTAAAACCTCGGATTTGTGAACTTGGATTGTAGAGATAACCTCAGAATTGTGGTAATTTTCGAGTCTAAAATTATGTGTTGGAGATTGGACATGAAGCTCAGACCTAACTAACCTGAGAAGCTTAGACCGAACTAACCTAAGAAGCTCGGACTGTTGACCAATTTTTTTAGGCTTAGATTAATAACAAGAAGTTGACAACCTGCGTAGCTCGGATAGACCTGTGGTTGTATTCTAGACTTTGAAGACAGACACACCTTAGATTACACTATATAGTCACCTGTGGTTTGACCTACAATTTTTTGGAGCTCATTTCTTGGACCAACAATTGATCATTCATATTGAGGCTAGAGTTGTGGACAAGCCAACTATAGGAGCTTGGAACATTTTGGATATGTGACACTTCAAAATAGTGAAGAAGTTATGAGCCTTCAACAATGATGAATCTGGAGGTGTACAGGGCCTCTGGCCTTGTCAAGGAATTGAAGACTTGGGTTGAATTGAAGAAGCCTTTTGAAGACATCTTTAGAGCCCATCTCTTGCCCCTCTTGAGCAACATTCTTGAAGTCTCGTTGGAGCACCATTAAATACATTTTGGAGCAATATTGTAGACACCTTTGAGCAGCTTGAAGATCCTTGAAGTGTTGAAAAGTGTGCAACAAGAAATGCTTGTTGAGAATGCAACAAGATGATGGAGCTTAGTGGAAAGGAGTCGCCTTCACTAAGTGGGCCCGCAGGCTATTTTTGGCGCAAGTCTATTTTAGACATATGGATCATGTCTATGGATTGCAGGTTGCTGTTTATGGATGATTGATCAAGTTGGAAAAATAGATGGACTTCTATTTTTGATGAAAGTGTGAGTGATCACAGTGTGAGTGATCAAGTTTATTTTTAGACTGGCTGTCAAAAATAGAAAAGTCAAATATTATTATCTCACAATAATATTTGGACTATAAACTTTGTCTTATTCTCTTGGAGCACTTCAGTTCGAGCTACGGATGTGGCACATGCAATTGCATGAAGGAAATACGTGGTTCTTATGAGTTAGTTGAATATTTGCATGCATGACTTCAGTTAGAACTCAAGTGAGTTGAGTTTAGTGGACTGGAGGTGCAGTTGATGGAGTTGTGTTCAGTTTAGCTTTGTTAAACTGGTTGTATTTAGTCTAACTGGCGAATAGACTAGAGATGAGTTGGGTGAATTAGTTATTAATTAATTCACACGTTATTAACTCATAATACAACTAATGAATACATCAGTTAACTCAGTTGCATGTCAGTGCATGTTCAGTTCAGCAGGGACAGGTGTTAGAGAATCAGATTGCTATCAGTTGTGACTATAGTTGTGCACCAGATCTTGCACAAATCAGGGATTGAGTATGCCAATGAGTTTGCCCACATTGTAGCTTGGAAATACGTGATTTAGCCAAGGAAAGACGTGGCTGC
>APFE031262294.1:8271-59017 GCA_000404065.3 Pinus taeda
AGGATTTTCAAATCACTTGTACACCACCTATCTCCATCTTATGTTGATAATACAAGTGCAATCAGCATTTCAAAGAACCTAGTCATGCATTCAAAGACCAAGCACATACCGATCAAGTATCACTTTCTCCGGGAACAAGTGTTGGAACAAAAGGTTAAATTCGAGTATGTTCCTTCTAAGGAACAAGTAGCTGATATTCTCACCAAAACACTGCCCAGGGAAACTTTTGAATATCTCAGACAGAAGCTCGGAGTAGTTGATGTATCATCTTGCTGTTAAATCTTGTCTGTTTCAAAGAAAAATGGTGTACGCATGTTGGATGAGGAGGATCCGCGTACATACGTTGGTTTGTGCAGAGAAAGTCGCATATATTGAGGCTTGATGGATATCAGAAGGAGTAGGCTCTGGTTGAAGACATTCTGATGTGGGTCTGACAGAGACCATCCGGCACAGGTTCAGGGGGAGCAGATAATCTTCTAATAATGCATTATTGGCATTATCTTAGAAGCTTTTGATTCTAGTGTCATAGATGTTGTTGATTTCAGGTGGAATAGAGGCAGAGGGAGAACATAAGGAAATCTTGATAGTTGATCTGAATGGTAATTGACAGTTGCTGCTGCTATCAGTATTGATGTCTTTCATAAGTCTTGTTGTTTAAATATTTTGTCTCTATGTCATGTATCTTTTTCTTTTATAAAGTCAAGGTCATGTAACGGCCTACATTGGTTTCCCCACTATGCCTGGGATGAAGATCTACTATATTTGGTCATCATTTGTAATATTTTGATGTATTCCCACTTGGTTGATGGATGATCCCCACTTGGTTGGGTGATGGATGTATGTATTGAGTCTTTTGGTGATAGGAAGGTCTTGTATGATGCATAAGTCTTGGTTCTTCTTGAAGAACATCTTTTTGCAGATCTTGCCTACAGTCAGGGGGAGCATGGTCAGCACAGCAGGACAGAGATTTCAGCATGTACTCAGGGGGAGCACAACCCTTTGCCCTTGATGACAAATGGGGAGAATGATCTTGGTGTTGCCATCAAGTCCAAAGGGGGAGATTGTTGGCATTATGACACAGGTTTGGAGCTATGGCACAGGTGTTGTCCTTGATGGCAACCCTCTTTGGTAACAGATCTCAGTTCAGGCACTCAGAAAGAAGAAAAATACATATACGCAGGTTCATCTAGACGAAGGCGCGTATGCACGCGGGTTATTCATTACAAAAGCGCGTATATGTTGGGGATCATACTTTTGGTCCATGGTAGTTATTTCTTGGGATTTGAACCTATGTTTTGGACCATAGAACCTCGTCAGATGTGTTGATCCCTAGTTTTGGGTTCATGCTATTGAAATGTTATGGTTTTGGACCATGGTATTGAGGAAGGCCCAAGACTATAAAAGAGGAAGGAGATCTTGTGGCAAATGATCATCCGGATTATTATTGAATATCTGAAAGAAGTGAATTATCCTTTATAGATCTGTATGCAGGTTCAGTGAAGTGAAGGCGCGTATACACGCAGGTTCAGTGAAGTCATAACGCGTATACGCAGGTTGTTTCATATGCATATGCATATGCACACATGTTTCAGGCCGATAAAGTAGTGTATATGTTTTAAACTGTGATCTTGCTGCTTCTATTCATTGTTGTTGTGTTCTCTGTTCAGTTTTGGTGTGTGGTTTCTGGTACTGTGTTTTGGGTACAGCTGTCAGAGAGATATCTACTTGATTCAGATCTAACTGGTGAAAGGTGATTGGTTGGTGGAGAAATTCTTAATGGTTGATTGATGCTCATGGATCCAGTCTGAAAATTTATGAAACGTGGTCCCTGGAAGAAAGAGAAGGTTGTATCCTTCCGTAGGCCATCACCTACATACTAGTATCTTGACTAGTACAAGAGCTAAAGGTGGTTGTAGCTCCCTTACAGGAGAAGCTAGAAAACGAGAGAGAATTGTAGCTCTCTGCAGGTTGTAGCTTGCGTACTGGTAAAGGACTGCACCAGTACATTGTAAACAGAAGTTTCTAATTAAAGAAAGATAGAGACGAATTGCAGCAGGTGGTTTTCCCCCACATTGGGTTTCCACCTTATATCTTGTGTGCTTGTGTGTGATTTTCTTTCTACTCTGTTTTATTGTCTCTGGTCACTGGTTATTTGACTCGGCATCACAGATTAACAATCATCATCAGAAAGTTAAAGTAAATTAAAAGTTTGCTTTGTATACGCGGGTTTCATTCTGAATAGTTGCGTATATACGCGGTTTTAATTAACTGAAGTAGCGTACACAATTTGGTTTTAGAAAAGGAATATTTGACCTGATAATACTGATTCACCCCCCTCTCAGTATTATTTCCAACACATCAGGTACTTTTATCATTGCATATTTTTCTTTTATGAATTGATAGTCATTTCTCTTTATATTATTTATTATATGTATCTTTTCTAATGCAATTCTCTATTAATTCACTTCTAAACATGCTAGAAATGTCATCCTTAATACATATATAAGTGATTTATGAACGTTATTTGATGTGATATGTGTTTCATTAATTATTTTAATTAACTATTTAATCAAAATAAATATTTTGAAAGCTTTTCAATTATGTAAGTGTTTGATCAATCTTTATTATCATACACTAAGGACAATTATTCTAGAACACATAAACATAAGTAAACCACATGTATTAGATAGATTAATATACATGTATTTTAGTTGATAAACCGCCCCATTTATCACTCAGTTTTTGGTCATAAACACTCTATCCA
This sequence comes from Pinus taeda, assembly GCA_000404065.3. Classification (NCBI taxonomy): domain Eukaryota; kingdom Viridiplantae; phylum Streptophyta; class Pinopsida; order Pinales; family Pinaceae; genus Pinus; species Pinus taeda. Next base: position 11,036 of record APFE031262294.1, read on the forward strand.
TTCTATCACATTTTTATTGGGAAACTTGTCCCATTATATCCAGTGAGAGCCACTATTCAAAATGGAAAAGGGACAATATTGAACTCCCCAACTGGGTGGTTTTCCCTTATGTTGTTGCAACAATTTTCAAGGCTTCAACATGCCCCTGAGATTTGAGCCACTTTTTCTAGCCCAAAACCCAAGTCACCGCCCAGAATTGAATGACACGTTTAGAACAATAAGATAACATGGAAATGACAGCAAAAATGTGATTACTTGAACAATACCTTGACTAGACCCCTATTAGCCATGACAGGAATTTCTTTAAACATATCATGAATATGTAATATACAGGAGTAAATAACATATCTAAGAATATGGGTCTCATAATTAGCTGAGAAGTGTTAAGAAGCATTGATGCCTCAACACATTAACTTCCATTTCATCCATTAGGTCACAAAAACATTGTTCATCCATTTAAAAGTAGAAACATGATGAGAGACATACATAGCTACTATCATAAAACATATACATAACCAACATGATAGAAACATAAATACCAAGCAAATCACATCCATATAATCCACACATAACCTAGTATAATACTCATAGAAATAAAAGGAGAAGTATCTTCATATTGATGATGAAAAAGTCAAAATTGAGATGGGACTTCCACGTTCCACCCAACCATAGAATGGTTGAGCCAAATATCTCTTCAGTTATTCACCCCTGTGCCATATTCCAAGCATGAATGTGGGATCTCATAGAACACATCAATCCAAAACCTTATAGGGCTTCCAGAGGACATTCACCTCAACCCATCAAATAGTGATTCCACCTCATGGTCGAACATCACAAAACCATCATCAGATTGGTCTCTATTGAAGGCTTCTAGGGCTCCAGAGCATTTATCCAACCAAGGCTTCCAGGACTAGTAACTCAACCCATAGCCTATTCTGGGCTTCCAGAGTGTTTGTCCAACCAAGGCTTCCAGAACTAGTAGCTCAACCCAACAAGGGCTTCCAGAGCGTTTCTCCAACCAAGGTTTCTAGGACTAATAACTCAACCCAAGTTGTTACAAGGCCTCCAGAATGTTTGTTCAACCAAGGCTTCTAGAACTAGTAACTCAATCCAAGCTAAGGAAACATGAGAACCAACAAAAAAAAAAACAAGTAAATAAATACAAAATCACCATGGCTATCCAAAAAATTGAAAGACTAGGCAAATCCACTGTCAATCCTGACCATCCTCCATGCTAATGACATATCATGACTAATAAACCACATGCATATGCCATGCATGCCAAAACTAGTGAGGAAAACATATATGCAACTCGACACCTGCAAGAAAAACCCGTTGTAGTTGTTTATCCTAATGTCTCATTGCATTTTCCTTCTCTTCCTTTGCCTTCATGATCCAAAAATCAAAGTATGTCACACCCTCCAAGAGTGCTCCATGAAAACTTTAAGTATCCAAGAGTATGAGAGAGAAAGAATAAGGAGAGAGCTCCAAAACTGAACTGAAAAAAGTTCGTGTACTGATCCTCAAAAGCCTTTTTATGAATGAGGCCTCTATTTTCTTCATTTTCCTCCTGACATGCAACCTGTGACCTTTCATCTCCCTTTTCTCCTAATTTCTATTATTTTCATAAATAAATGTGCCAAAAATGTCATTTTTCCTTTCGAAAGCCTTAGCCATTTCCTTTGCCAATTTACTTAGCCATTAATAACCAAATGAACGCCCACACTAGGATTTCTTGCCCAACATTTAGCTTGGAATAAGTGTTCCATCAACTGTGGTTATTATTTTTCCTTTATTAACTTTCATTACATGAAATTTTCATGAGGGATATTACAGAACCCTCCCCCTTGGGGAAACATCATTCTCGGTGTTCAACAACACCTATAGCCACAAGACTACTGTAAGAAAAACATATGGCTGATGGAGATTTATAACTTAGCTTGTTGCAATATTTACAATGATCAACCTGCTGAGAAGCAAACCAACATGAAAACATAACAAACATAACATAATAATGACATCACACCCATACCACTTATTGGAGCTTTATAACATAGTTCATGGCAGTATTTACATCCATATGCATATGTACATATACCAAACATCACCAAAATATGTACCAATACATATACCAAAATACCATACCAAAATTGTTTTGCTTCAACCACAAACAAAGAAGGATACATAGCCCACATCTGATCCTCCACCTTCCATGTAGCTTCATCAGCCCAAAGTGCTTCCATTGCACTCTAACTTGTTCTCTTGCTTGGTTCCGGAGCATGAGCACCTTTTTCTGTAATATACACTGAGGCTTCGACTGTAATTCTCCATCTAGCTCCACCTGCAATATAGACCATTCAGTCACATGATCAACATATTTAACATACTTCTTAAGCAATGACACAAGGAAAACATCATGGAATTTCACTATCAAAGGTAGTGCAAGTCGATAGGCCACTGGCCCAATCCTCTCAATAATACTGAAGAGTCCATAAAACTGGGGTTCCATCTTGGCACATGATCCAATCTATAACGAGATATTCTTTGGTTTGATGCTCAAGTACACCTATTCACCAAGTTGGAACTCCTTGAACAACCTGTTCCAATCTGCATAGCTCTTCTACATATCCTATGCTACCTTTAGATTTTTCTTGATTACCCACATTTACTGTTCCATGTCCCCAACATTTCCAGTCCAATCAACACCCTATTAACTAGATCAATCCAACTGATAGGACTATTACAACTCCTCCCATAAAATGCCTCAAACAGACTCATCCTCAAATATTCTTGATACCCATTGTTGTAAGGGAACTCTACCAGTGGAAGATACTCTTCCCAGATTCATTGTTGATGCATCACATACATCCTCAACATGTCCTCCAATATCCTATTGACCGTCTTTGTCTATCCATCTGTCTGCGGATGATAAGTTGTACTGAAGGCCATATCTTTTCCCAAAAATGAAAACAACACCTTACAAAACTTGGAAGTGAACTTTGCATCCTTGTATGACAATATTTTCTTTGGAACACCATGCAATCTGAGCACATCTCTTGTGAATACCTATGCTACATCACTAGATGAAAATGTAAAATTCACTGGAATGAAGTGCACAACCTTTGTCAACATGTACACAATGACCATGATGGATCATGTTGTCTCACTATCCTTGGAAACCCTGTGATGAATTCCATGGAAATGACTTCCCATTTCCATTCTAGAACTGCAATCGGCTGTAGCAGTCCACCTAGCCACATACTCTGCTACATCCTTCTTTAGCTTCAACCAATAATAAAATTTCTTCACTGTTGTCAATGCCTTCCGATAACCTGGGTGACCTGAATATGGTTTCACATGAAACTCTCTCAAGATCACCTTCTTGAGCTCACTGCTATCTGGAACATATACCCTATCTCTAAATCTGACCAATCTATCTGATGTAAGGCCATAGTCCACATCCTATCCACCTGAACCTGTACCTGTACTACTATCTATAAATATACATGTACTACTACATGTACCTGTACCTATACTATTACATGTACTTGTACCTATGCCACCACATGTACCTATTCTCTGTTGCAACTTGTGCATAATCTCCATATACCTAACATCCTGTTGATCTGCCTACAATATCATATCCTGTAAGTATGTCCCATAGGAGCTCATACCTGCTAAGTGATTTACCTATATCCGATTGCTAAGAGAATCTACCACCCTGTTCTCTTTACCTTTGATATATATGATCTCCAAATCGAACTCACTAATCATGGCCAACCACCAAGCCTGCCTACCATTCAGGTTTAGATGGTAAAATAGATACCATAACCCACTGTGATCACTCATCGACACAAATCTCCTACCCAGAAGGTAGTGTCTCCACATCTTCAATGCATGTATGATCACTGCAACCTCAAGATCATGTGAGGGGTAGTTCTGCTTGTGCTCATTCAGTTTTCATGACTCGTAGCATACCACTTGTCCATCCTACATAATGATTCCACCAAGTCCTTTCTTTCAAGCATTTGTACATACTACAAAATCTTTGTCTGGATCTGCAATCTTTAACAGTGGTGTATGTGTCAACAACTACTTAAGCTTCTCAAAACTGGCCTCACACTCCTTTTTCCATTTGAACGTTTTACCTTTCTTCTACAATGATGTAATATAATAAGTGATCTCTAAGAAGTTCTTGTTGAACCTCCCGTAATAACCTACCAACCCCATGAAACACCTCACCTCATCTTCATTCTTCTTAGCTACTCATTCCATGATGGCCCTTATCGTTTCTGGATCTACTGCAATGCACTCCTTAGAGACAACATGCCCAAAGTAACGTACCTAAATCTGAAAAAACTTCACTTGTTGAGCTTAGCATACAAATGATGCTCTCTCAACAACCTAAGCACTACTGCTAAATGCTTGACATGATCTTCCTCATTTTTAGAATATACCAATATGGCATCAATAAACACAATTATAATAAACTTATCCAAGTATGGACACAACACACTATTCATCAAACAAATAAATGTAGTTGGAGGATTAGTGTTGTCTAGGCAAATCCTCTTTGTGGACAGAGATGATCCCTCTAGCCCAATGAGTGGGACTAGCAACCTACGTGACAATCTACAAGACACTTTCATAAATTAAAATTGAAATGAGAGAAGAGGAAGATGGCCTACCTTGTTTTGTGCTATAATGTCCTCCTTTGTTGAAGACCTTGAATCACTTGCACCTCGGGCTCAATCCTACTGATCACATTGCTTGAATGCATGCACAAGAGATCAAAGACCCAACAAAGCATATGAATACAAATAGCATAATCGAAAGTAATCCACTTAACAGATTAAGGAGCCTTAAGATAAATGATGCATTAACACACACATTTATGGAAAGTGAACCAACAGTTGTATATATTAATAGAATAAAGGAGGAAACATACAACCAAGCCTTGATTTCAATAAGCTCTCCTTGAGTGAATTTCCAAGTCCAAGCTCAAGCTCTCCAAGCACTACTTCTCCAAGCAAAATGGGTAGCATGTAGGAACAATCTCAACATAAGGGTGCAAGTAGCCAAATACCAACCATTTGGGGATGGGAAAAGATGAATATATAGGCAAGGAAAGGGAGTTAGGATCTCTCTAAATATAAGATAAGGCCCTCATCTCAAGGAGGTAGCTCATAGGGATAATACGAAAGGGACAAGTTGAGAGAACTTGACCTCATCCACGCTGAGCAACCTCTAGCTCGTCGTTCTGGAAGTCTCTAGATCAAGAAGCTTCTTGTCCTCATCGGGAAAAATTTCCTTTTAGGGATCATCGCGGGTATCCAAGCCAAAAGCACGCTAGCAGCGCGAGGCTAGTGAAGTGTAGCTAACGACCAACATGAGTTGCCAATGTCAGGGGAGCGATCATCCTCAAATTATAGTTTTAGAGCTCTTTTCTTCAGGGGAAGATCAATTCATTTTCCCATCACTGTTTTAGGGAGGATCTAAGCTGCATATCTGGATAGGTACACTCGATGATTTCCATGTTTCATCCACTTCAGGTTATGTCATAGGGAAGTATGGGAGGTGTGACAAAATACTATGTAATAGATGCCCCCTAAAGCATGAAGACGACATAGGGAATGATGGTTGAGATGCTTTACGATCTTTTGCAAGGATGAGAACAAACACTGCTAGGAGACCTACAAATGAAGGATGCATATACATATACATATCTGATATCAAAACATCAATCCAAAGAATGGACACAACCATCTAGATAGTAAGGACTATGAACAAGATCCATAGTATGGTTGCAACCATCCGAATGAGAAGGATAATCTGTAAATCTAAGATCCAAGGTATGGATGCAACCACCCGATATAGAAGGATCATCATAAATGTAAAGTCCCACGATATGGTCACATCCATCCGTACAGAAGAAACATGTGTACAATCATGAACAGTACAAAACTCCACGTAGCCTGAGTCATATCAGACAAAACTCAGGGTCTTTTGCTCCATCCCAACCTAATCAAAGTACAAATTCTAACATCCAAATGATTGTGTCTAAGTTGAACATGCTAAAAAATCACCTAATTACTGGCTAATGATGTGGACCGTTAATAGGTACGAGAGGAACCACCAATAATGACAATGGTCCTCAAGGTATGACAGTACAATCCATGAATGTGAAAATGAAGCTGAAGACGAACACTCATGGAATCATCTGATCAAAGGTCAATGATGAAAACCTGTCATCGGATGCGAATAACTTGCCATTAAGGCATGCAAGACCTAAGGTACTGAAAGGGAGTCTCTAAGTCATCTTCCTAGATAAAGAGCTGAAGTCGACATGAATTTACCCATCAAAGGAGGGCCATAATGATTCCCCTATCATCAACACGAAACAAGGAATAAAGTGGAATGAATAGGATACAAGACTGTAGTAAAGGATCAGATAATGTATAGGTAATGAACCACAAATAGGACTTCTCTTGAACATAGACAACATGAAACCGGAGTGTGGCAACATTTGACTCAACATAAGACCAAAGATCATGATGATGAAATGACATAGGTAGATGAGAGGCAAAATGGATCACCCAAACCTGGAAGGACAAGTGACTGAGTGAGGATATCCTAAACCTGACACGAGAAACATATAAGTGTCATGTTCAAGAGCGACATGCTGCCTATAAAAGGGATGTTTCACTTTCATTTTCCCCCACTATTTCTAGCAATTACCCCAATTATTTTTAATCACAAGCTTGAAGGGGATAGCATATTCTTGTCATATAAGTTCATTCTTCGAATGAATCCATCCTAGTAAGTTTTACAAGTCATAGGAAGGAGAAACTTAGTCTCGTCATGATGACAAGTATTTCATCATAAACAAGTTTAATGAGCCTGACGGAAGGATAAATCAGTATCTTTTCCATATTTAGAGAGTTTGAAAAAGAGGCAAAAAACAAAACTCCATAATGTCCCTTTTCATAATTTGTCTCTCGAACTGGTAAAGGAAGAAAACAATATTCAAGAGAATATCTTGACCATGTCGACCAAGGTGTACCTTTTTCGTAAATAGTCAATCTCAACCCGAAAGGGGGTAAACATATACTGAGACAACATCAATTCATTTGATTTAACGAGTCTGAAAAGACAAGTACTCGACGATATTTTCATATTTTGAGAGTCAGAAAATAGCTTAAATATGACTCTAGGAGGGTTCCTTTTTCGTTTATTTTTAATGATTCTAAAAAAGAGATAAAACAAAAACTTGTTGAATCAGTAAAAAATGATCACTGAATCCACCAAAAAGGACCTGTAATTGCACAAAGACAACCAAACATCACTGATATTGAGAAAAATAATAAAATATTGGAAAGAATGAGTTTAAAACTTATAAATAGACCGAAAGTAAAAATATATTTACCATCTCAGTTGGAGTAACTTGGAGAGTGCATTTTACCCCATTTTCTTTGATTTTTCAGGCAAGTAGTGTGGGAGATCCTAGGCATCATTTTATGAATGCCAACAGTAGGTAAGAGCTATGCCTTTTCTCTTGCATTTCATTGTGTTTTCATGTTTTTTCATTGGTTTTTTTCTTGCCAGAAGGGAGTATTTCAAATTTTTTATAGCAAGGGAGATCATTGCGGGTTTGCTCATCATAGACACGATGGTTGCCCCTGAGCCTGAAAGGCTCTCGCGTTACCAGAGCAATTTTAATAAAAATAGATGCGATGGCCACATGGTATAAAATTAGAAGAAAAACTTCCTCTTAGAGTGAAATTTTTGAGTTTTTATCCATTGAAAAGCATCTAATCAATGTTTAATGGTTTTTTTGCAGGAGATTTCAACAACATGGTCACCAAATGGAAGGAGAGAGGCTATGAGGAAAAAAATCAATAGGCTACCAAAGATCTAGAATGCGTGAATGCTTTGAGGAATTGTGGGCTATTGAAATTATTCCAAACCACAGGACTCAAAGCCCAAAACAAACTGCCACACTACCTAATCGGTTTATGGGATGTTGATCGGGAGATATTCATTATTGGAGACTAAGAACTGGAGCAAGAAGTAGTGGACATCTACTTCATTACCAGATTGTCTAGAAGAGGGGAAAGGGTTCAACTCTTCAGATCTCATCCTGGAGGTGAGAGCACCAATTCCCTAATCAGGAGACATTTCCTAGGTGCAGAGAGAACGTTAGTGAGCGAGAAGGTGAAGACACTGACTATCAACAATCTTCCTGTGAGGATGAATCTATACACCATGGATCATATAGTTGGGTCACAGGCTTTACACGAGATTTAAAAATCTCAATTCCAGTATGCACTAGACTACCTTACTCCAACAATATTCAACTAGTGTGATGGGTTGTTGGCCAATATGAAGAGGCAACTCACCAAAGGTAAGTAGGGAAACCTGAAGTAGTTTGACTTCGGTTTGATTTTGGTCACTTTCTTTCTGGAATGTTTGCCCCTATTTGGTATCAGTGGACAAAGGTGTCAGATCCCACTCCACAAGATCCGAGGTTGGTCACATGGAGTGAACTCATGCCTCATGTAGGAGGGGGCCAACAGATGCATTTCCCTCTGTAATTTTTTAGTTGGTTGTGTCACCAATTGATCGTTGTCGATGACTATGCCTATGCAGGCAAAAATTTTAGATGGGATCTAGATCTACCTCTGCCATCGGGTGAACAATGGATTGATGCAGGTAAAACTTGTTTTTTTTTTCAAGCTTTATGAGTTTTTTTATTAAAGTGTATCTCATATTTAACTTGTGATAAATGTGTAGATGTTGGACCAGAAAGGCCTCCAAGCATGTCGCCAATAGCACGACGAGTAGCACGTTAGATAGAAGATGCTTCATATGAGGAAGGAGCAAATCCCATGGTGGAGATGGAATGCAATTTGGAAGTCATCACCCGTTGGATTCCAGAATACATAACTATAGATGACGTGCCACTGCCATACCAAAGGCATACAGTAGGAGTGTCTATGAGACTGCGTTGGTTATTAGGCAGAGTGATTAGAGTGGTCTTGTGTTATCATGATCATCATGTGGGCGAATAGCCTTTATAGTTGTTTTTGCACTATTGTAGGCTTTGAAATCCATGTGTCTCAAAACAATTTATTTTTTGAGATTTTGATGGAAAAACTCTAAATTACACAAATGTCTATCAAGAACATAATTTGCTAATTCATCTGCTAATCTATTCAAGTTACGTGGAATGTGTTGATATGTGATAAAATCAAAATTTCTTTCCACTAATCGAACAAGTAGATACATACACAGGATTTGTGGATTTCTTACTAAGTAATGATTATTCAATTGTAACACAACGAGTTGTGAATCTAATTTGACAACTAAATTCCTAATGCCCAAAGCAACTTCTTCAAATAACAGTTCAATGACTGCAGTGTATTCGGCAATATTATTAGTTGTCCATCCCAAGAAATACCTTGTAAATCGATCAACTCGCCATCAGGGGCAAAGAGTGCTCAAGCTGTGGAAGATAAGTTCTTTGTGCTACAACAAGCACTGTCATCAAAACCAAAAATATGTTTTGACGACATCTCCAAACCGATTGGAACAAAAGGTAAGCAGAAAAACATGTCTGCAAAGCAAACAATCACACCAAAAAAAAGAAAAACCAATGAATTCACACACTAATGTACAAAAGTAATTACACAAATGGTCACATGTAAATTTTTTTGATGGAGCCCATTTTTGGACTCGGGCAATTGATCAATAGAGAATGAAACCGAAGTTTCGCCATTGGCATGACATGTAAGCATTGACTCAACTAAAAAGTGGAATAACACTCATACATTGCTATGCCCCCATGCCCCCCGAGCAAGTGAGGGTTACAAGTCATTGGATGAATACCCCAATACAAAAATGGGAAAATTGTAAAAACTCGATGAAAAAATCTCATGAAAGGAGGTGAGAAAATCTTAATCTCATGACGAGGGAAAGATGCCCCAAGTTGAAAGATTTTGATGATTTCAGGTTAAACCAAAATGTCAATAGGCAAGGTTGCAGTAATATTTCCCATATCACCTTTGGACAAAAATTCATGCACAATAACAGGTGTTTGAAGTGGGTGCGTCTGGTTATGAGAAACGAAACCTTCAAGACACGAAGGAATCTCAATTAGGTTTGGAAGAAATGAGGAACGATGAGGAATATCATTTCAAGGAGTTCCATCAATAGACATAACCTCAACAATACTCTCATCTATGGGGAATATCTCATTCAAAGGATCCACTGAATCCTAAGAACCAAGCCAAGGAGATTGCGCATAGGTATCCAGGTTGATACTAAGAACAACATGACTTTCTGAAGCAGTCACCGAAGCCGAGACAATTTCATGATAAATTTGTTCCGAAGGTCTTAGCAACATGTCATCACCAAATGAATCAATCTTCTCTGGAGAAGGAATAATCCATGGATCCATAGAAACAAAAATCATGTTGAATGAGGCGACATGCAGAGGTGGGAGAGAAAAGGTTCCCATTAAAGTAGAATCTTTGAAAAGACCTGCCCCCACACTCTCATAGATAAATTCGGTATTTCTCACATATAGGACGTTTCCGTTCGAGGCACCAGAAGAGAAAAAGGACAATTAGTCAATGGTGAAAAAATTTCCTTCATGAGGAGAATGGAGTAGTTGGAACAAGGAAGAAACCACACAAAACATGGTGTGGGTCCAACTTCGCCCAAGTAGAAGGTTGTAATTCAAAATCACATCTACAACTGTCACTTCTAGCTCGACAGTCTTCCCTTCCATTGATGGGAAAAATTGTGAGCATACCATAAGGAAGAGAGTCTCTGCCATCAAAGGCCTCCAAGGTGTTCAAGGATTGGTTAAGGGGTGGAGAGCCAATATCTTTCGGACATGAAACAGACATGATGTAAGTGGAAGCGCTTTAATCAATTATAGTTCTATGGATAATATTTCCTTTTATAATAACTTGAATCAAAAAGGCAATCTGATGAGGAAGATGAGGAACATGGTTTTCGAGATTGAAGGTAATCAAATTAGAATCAACAGGATCAATGCCTCCTATAATAGACAATAATGACTTCTATTGCATTGGACATGTTTGGATAACTTGCAAAGCAGATATCACTGAAGGCGCTTGAGCTAGATCTTCGACAATATTGTAATGTTGAGCAACTCTAGTGTTCAGATTATAGGATGATTTCTGAAGCACACCTTTAGAAGGTGGTCAGAGAATGGATTCATTATTAGGTCTCTCAATATTAAGAGGACCATAACTAGGTGGAGTAGAAGTAGAAAGTATATCAGTGGCTTCTTTCTCCACCATCTTATTTTGAGGGGTTTGATAATTTTTCAATTGAGTAGCAACAAATATAGGAAATGAACCCATCATCATGTAAACTTGAGAAACAGCTGAGGCAAAGGATTATGGTTGGTCTATCAAATGAGTCTATTGAGATGGAAATGGCTCTTTCAAAACAACATAAGTCCCTTTCAATAAATGATTAAGTTCAACACGTCAGGGGCAATCCTTGGTATAATGATCTTCCTCACAAATGAGGGAACGATATTTCGACTTTCGTTTGGAGGCATCATCAACAGATGGCTTGGGAGGATCATGTTTCGTGGTATCGGATTTTGCTATGCCTTTACCTTTCTTCTTACCTTTTGAGGTTTTATCTGTCATGGTACACTGGACAAAATTCACCTCGAAGGTTTTACCAGGATTCGATGGATTTTTCGAAGGATTATTAGAACCAGTATCTGACACAGATTTTTGTTTCGAAAAAGTTTTGGCTAAAGTTTGAGACACTGATCCAATTATACCATTAACAAGTGGTACATTAGGTGATTTTGAAGATGCCATATCCGAATATGGTCCCGAACATCAGGCAACATTTCATATAGCATGCCAGATTAGGAATAAACTAACTCCAAATATTGGGCATGGGTAATAGATTGGTCCTCGATAACACATCCACCCATCACTATATCTTTAGAATTTTTTTTACGAATTATTTGGTGAACCATTCAGTTAACAACTCATCAAGAATTTCAAATTTGATGAGGCAATGCTGACATCTCCATTCATGGATGTGATCGGAAATATGGGTCACAGTATATTGCTACAGAGAGGTGAGCAAATGAGTACCAATTTCATAATGAACTGGTAACTGGAAGTGGGTGAGGAAATCCATAGCTAAAGAATTAAAGTCTACATAGGTACCTTGAGGCAAATCGACACACCACTTTATGGCAGCACCTGTCAAGGTTCATTCAAAGAGGCAAAGATGAATATAATCATAAACATAAGAATTGGAAGAACACCATAAGTGATATGTCATCACATGGGCTTGAGGGTCCTCTTTAGGTTTTCCTTCAAACTTGGGGAAATCACTTGTAATTTTAGTAGGAACTAGAGGCCAGTAAGGTGAATGAAGAATGGGATCATTACTAAGCCTTAAGACATCGGGTAGTTCCAACGTAGCTAAAAATGGAAATTGCATATTAAAAGGCATATAAGGTGTTTGGGGAGGCCCATCCTGCAGGTTCCAACCTCGTTGGTAAAGATTTTGCCCCCAAAGTGAAGAATTTTGACCATAGGGGTTTTGATTCTACCCCCACTGAGGGGTATCTTGACCATAAGGTTGGTTTTGTCCAGGGTAGGGTTGATATTTACCTGCCATAGGCCATTGACAACCATAAGGAGGATAAACATTATGTGCGGCATATGGATTGTAAGGTTGTTTCACCTGCTGACCCTAGATATGAAGTGATTGACCCTACTACTGCAAGGGTTGACCTTGTGTCCGTAAGGTTTGACCTTTTTTGTATATTGGTTGAGCTTTTTGCTGCAAGGTTTGACATTACTGCTGCAAAGGTTGGCCTTACAAATACAAGGGTTGATTGGATTATTGAAAAAACTTTGTCTGTTGTTGCAAAGGTTGTTGATACTACTATAAAGGTTTTCCCTGCTGCTGTAATGGTTGTTGGAAAGTTCCTTGAGGGATTCCCTATAGTTATTGGTAAGTTCCAAATGGGATATGACCATATGCAACAGGAATAGCAGATTGACCAAGTTGCACATGAGGACCTGCTTATGGAATATAGGGTGTAATTTGCATTGCTTGTGAACCATATGGAACATAAGGCCGTTGGAGTGGTATCTGGGCCATGTAAGGCTATCGATACTGGATATTACCTACCCCAAATGAACCAACGAGATAAGGAATACCGCTAGGATCGGGTTCACTGACTCCAAACATGTGAGGTTGTGATCGACTCACATAGGTTCCACCCGACATAAGAGGAATGTTTGTGTTTTTCCCCCTAGGTTGTGAATAAGGCGGTGGTACATTTTTTCCACTTGATAGAGGGACTGAGGAACTTATAGATGCATGAATTGAAATAGTTGGTTGTACTAGAATGGAAGCTTGAAATGATGGTAAAGGTTGTGAAGAAATCATCGGTGGAATGGGAACTGAAGTAACGACAGTTTGTACAAGTATTTGAGAGGTCATGTTAGGAATAAACTAGTGATAAGTAGGCATAGCATTTGATGACTAAATAGGATTTTGGTACAAAGGGGAAGCACTGGGAGTTCCTTAAACTAATTGAGCCAAGGTGGGATAACCATGTGGAAGCATAGGCCCACTGTTTTCAGGAAGTGTTTGAGATGAAACTCTTCCCGTATAAGGAAAGCCTTCTGGAGGAAATTCATATTCGACCTCTTTATCAACATGAGGAGTGTGAATAGCGGAGACTTCCGGAGGACCTCGAGGAGAGGTTGGAATCTCACCTTTTGAATCCATGGGTGGAAACAACTGGCGAGGAGGAATCTGAGATACAAGAAGAGATAACTCCAAAGGAATATCAAGTCAATCGTATGGACTATAAGGATGTTGAGGAGATATCACAAAAGGATCAAATAATGAATTCAAGGTGTATAATACAAACCTTTGTGGACTCTTAGGGGTTTTTAGATCAGAGTCCTGAGGTGACAAAGAATCTGGAGGTCGTGGACGAGAAGCAAGGGATTAGATGCTTGGGACAATCCCAAGTTCAAAGCCTTGTGCTTCAAGTGACTGTGGAAGTTCTGGACGAACTCCTTGTGATGACCCTTCAATATCAGACTATGAAGGGGAACTGTGGGGTGAAATCAATGGTTTAGCCACGGTGACTTTCTCTCAAGAGCAGAAGAAGAAGATATGATTCGTTGAGGGTTGACTAAAATTCAAATTTACAAGGAATTACTCAATATGGGGTCAATAATAAATTGCATGGGTTCGACATGTTATCATTGGCAGTTAATTTTATGACATGAAACAATAAATAAATCAAAATTCTTAATACTAGGCAACAGGGTTTACCAAGTAACCATGAACCATTATATACACCTAAGTCGAAACCAAGGACTTGACATATGATGACTGATCTCCCTGAATGCTATGTTCGGTGTATCATGTTTACAAGGTGGCTGAATCGGTTACATGTGACCAAAGGATAACAACCTAATGGGGTCTCCCAATATATACTCGATAGTCCAGGGAGCACAAGTCTGTGTTAGCATTGTCTAATGTAGAACCGTTCAATCAGAGCATCCCTATATACTTATCATACTAAATTGCCTCTTATATATCCGAAATTACTGGAGAACCCTCTATATAATTCCATATTGGGATGAGACTTCACCCCCAAGATACATTGCAGGAAGTTAATGACAATTGTTATGTTTAAAGACAGTGGAACACATCTCTAGACTAGACCTATAGATATTTGTGTTAGGTTCCAAATGCTCCTGAGATTAATTGAGGTAAATTTTAAGTTTATCTTGGATTAAGTTTCAATTTGATGGCTCAATGGTGTCACCTGGATTCTTATAATGTAGCTAAATTATGAAAATGAAATCTTTTCATTCGATGAAGGCTAAACTAACGAAGGAAGAGAGACAACTGAATAATGCATCAAACAAGAAAAATGCATCAAAACACAATTCTTTCCAATGCAAAATGTAAAAATGAAATCTAATATTTCATTTCACTACAATTTGCAATGCCAATATGCAACCCTAAAAGAAATGACAATCACTTTCCTTTCACTAAGATGCAATAATGATTTTCTTTCACTTTGATTCAATCTATGCAAATTAATGCAATGAGAAAAGGAAAAATGAAATCTAACTCAATGAAAATGAAAATTCCTTTTACTTTATGGTTTTGAATGAAAAAAATGTCTCAAAAATGCTTAAATGAAGAGATCTTCACTTTTTATTTCCAAAACATAAGAATGAGAAAAAGTACTCTCTTTGATTCCAACCAAAGCAAACAATTTGTAATCTATGCTTGACAATGGAACTAAAGCAATCCTTAGAGCATCAACACTAATGAAAACAACTACAAATGAATGAACCAAAAGCAACTTGAAAAATATTTCCTGATTGCAGGAAGAATCCTGAATGGAAGCAATCAATCTTAACAAAGCAGACCAAATAGTGATTGGAGGATGACCTAGAAGCCTTAGAAACACTACAAAGCAATGAAGCATCAAACACACATTAACAAAGTCAAGGGACATTTGTAGTCGTGCAATCATAACAACCAAAACAAATATGCTATAGACACACTGGAAAACCATTGACAGAGGCCACAAACACTGAAAACAAGAAGAAACCCTAATTTTCCTTCTATCCTCTAGGATTGGCGCGCCTGTTATAGGCAAAAGGGTGATGCAAGTGTAATCAAATTGACTGTAATTAAAAAGTAGTGATGGCAGTGCGACTGTTGAAGCAGAACACGCGATGGATGAGAAAAATAGGGAAAAATAAAAAATCTTCATGACCAGAAAAAACTGAATGTCCTCAAGCAATAACCAGTGAATTAAAATAGCTATAGTGAAGTAAACAAGCCAATACACTGACGGTTGGTCAAACTCATCAAAGAATATGATTGAAGGAATGGATGGAAAGGGTTATAGGTTCCCCAGTGGATTCGCCATTTTGTTGTCTAGGAAAATCCTCTCTGTGGACATAGACGATCCCTCTAGCCCAATGAGTGGGACTAGAAACCTACGTGACAATCTACAAGACACTTTCCTATCTTACAATTGAAATGAGAGAAGAGGAATATGACCTACCTCGTTCTGATGCTATAACATCCTCCTTTGTTGAAGACCTTGAATCACTTTTGCCTCGGGCTCAATCATAATGATCACAATGTTTGAATGCCTACACAAGAGATTGAAGACACAATAAAGCATGCGAATACAAATAGCATAATAGAAAGTAATCCACTTAACAGATAAAGGAGCATTAAGATAAATGATGCATTAATACGCACATTTATGGAAAGTGAACCAACAATTTTATATATTAATAGAATAAATGGGGAAGCATACAACCAAGCCTTGATGTCAATAAGCTCTCAAGTGAATGTCCAAGTCCAAGCTCAAGCTCTCTAAGCCAAATGAGTAGCATGTAGGCATAATCTCAGCATGAGGGTGCAAATAGCCAAATACCAACCAATTAGGAATAAAAGGTGAATATATAGGCAGGGAAAGGGAGTTAGGATCCCTCCAAAGATAGGAGAAGACCCTCATCTCAAGGAGGTAGCTCATAGGGATAATACCAAAGGGAAAGTTGAGAGAACTTGACCTCATCCATGCTGAAAAACCTCTAGTTCATCGTTTTGGAAGCCTCTAGATCACGAAGCTTCTTGTCCTCATTGGGAAAAATTTCCTTTTAGGGATCACCACAGGTATCCAAGCCAAAAGCGCACTGGCAGCACGAGGCTAGTGAAGTGTAGTTAGTGACTAGCACGGGTTTCCAATGTCAGGGGAGCGATGATCCTCAAATTAGAGTTTTAGATCTCTTTTCTTTAGGGGAAGCTCAAGGCATTTTCCCATAAATTTTTTAGGGAGGATCTAAGCTACATATATGGATAGGTACACTGCATGATTTCAATGTTTTAGGCACTTCGGGGTACATCACAAGTGATTGCGAGAGGTGTGACAAAATACTATGTAACAATTAGTCAAACTGAATGGAACTACAACAAACTCATAATTCCCATACCTTGTCTGGAAAGATTTTGTTAAATGTCCTCTTATTTGATGCGTACTTGGTGATATCTTGATCTCAAATAAATCTTTGAGAACATTTTTGCTCCCTTCAAATGATCGAACAAGTCATTAATCCTCGGCAACAGATACCTGTTCTTGATGGTCACTTTGTCCAACTTCCTATAGTCAATGCATAATCTGAGAGTACCATCTTTATTCTTCACAAAGAAGACTGGTGCACCCCATGGTGATACGCTTGTCCTAATGTATCCCTTGTCCAACATTTCCTTCAACTTCAGCTTCAACTCTACCAAATCATGTGTGCTCAACTTGTAAGGTGCCTTTGATGTCAGAGCTTCCCCTGGCACCAACTCAATAGAAAATTCTACCTCCCTGTGAGGTGGAAACTTTGAAATTTCCTTAGGAAATACATCCTTAAACTACTGTAGAACTAGGTACCTTCTCAAAAAATCTACATCCTCAAATTCCTTACCTTTGTCACTAGAAATGTGCATTGCGAATAACATACATCCTTTCTTGAAATTGTGGTTTTCTTGCATAGATGTTACCATCCTAACTGATGTGGATTTCTTTTTTCTCTGTAAGACTCTTGGTTCTCCATTGCCATCCAAGCATGCAATGCCCTTGTCATAACAATCCACCTTGGTTCTATGAATGTACAACTAATCCATGTCCAACAATATACTGTATGATCCCAATGGTAATACATTCAAATGTTATGTGGTAGGCATACCATTCAAATCAAATGCACAAGCTCTTACTTAATGATGACCTCGCTTCTTTGTACTTGTAGCCAACTGCACTATCCAAGATTCTAGATGGAATTCCTTACTCAAACCACACTTATCCACCAATTTAGGGCTAACATAGCCATAATTAGATCTAGGGTCAATCAAAATAGAAATAACTTGATCACAAAGCTCACTCTCCACCTTAATGGTAGATGCTTGATCGTCTGCCTGCCTGTTATCCAATGCTGCATAAATATGAGGAATGCTCTGATCAACATCTCCAATAGTCTATGCCTCTTGTGCACTATATATCTGAAGCCTACCACCCTGATAGTGTGGAAATCTCTCCTACGATGATCTCTTTCATAAGTCCAACGCTGTACAAGCTCCTTATTTTTCTCCTCAGTTCAAATTCCTTTTCCTCTATCATATCCACTAAACTTCTTATATGGTGCTATGTTTTCTTTATTTCCTATACCTTGAGGTATTTCTCGCTTCTTGTCCCATTTGTCTTTTGCATTACCTTTAAATTCAGCCTTAGTCTTGAAATGTGCTTTGATTTTTCATAACAATGCTTTATCTTTCAGATGGCCTCCTCCAATGATCTAGGCTCATCGAACTCAATTTTGTCTTTGAATGCCATCGATAACTCATTAGTGAATCTAAGAAACTTGGCCTTCTCTTCTTTGAGGTAAGGCACATACCTCAGTAGCTCCAAGAACTTGCTAGTGTACTCATCATTTGTCATAGATCCCATATTTAGCTCATAGAATTATTTTTCCCTGTCATCAAAATATCTCTCCTATAGATACTTCTTCTTGAATAGCCACTCAAACTCACTCCAAGTCAAGTCTTTGTCATGTATACCTCTGAAATTCTTCACATCTTCCCACCAAATATATGCTTTATCTTTAAGACTGAATGTAGCTACTCTGGCTTTCATGTTCTCTGAATAGTCATGCAACCTGAAGAACTTCCTCATACCAAGTAACCATGCCTCTTGCATCTTGTGATTTCTTCATCTCTCCATCAAATGTAGGTGGCTATGCCTTCTTAAACTCATCTGGAAAATACCCCTTATCACTCCTCCTATAAGGATGATAATGATATCGATCATCATCCATGTCAGAACCAAAACTAGAATGGTACTTGTGTCTATCCCCTCTCCTATCTGGAGTGTCCAACTATCTGCCATCTCTAACCATGTCATCTCTATCTGACCTATGACCATCATTCGACCTACTGCCATATGCTCCATTAGTTTTGTCCGCTTTCTCATGGCTGATATGTAGTGGTCCTTGTTGCTACAAATGTGACAAACTCTGAAGTATCATTGCATTTACCTCTGCTAGCTTCTCCTATGCTTGTATGATTATGTCATTATCTGCCTTACAACTCCTTATTTCTTCCTTTAAGCTACAATATCTTCCAAATCGGAAGAATTCCCAACACCATACTGCTCATCTAATCCATAGGGAGAGTATTTGTAGTTTACCATCTTGCTATCCATTTGATATTTATTCATGCAAGGTACATCATGTCAGCTAAACCAAATCAAATAAACCAACGTACCTTAGTATAGTTTAGGGAGGATACCTATTACACAACATTTTTGTCACTGTCCATGTACTCCTTATCCATGATCCTAGAGGACCTCTAAAATGAACCCTACATGCTTTCCCATTATGAAGAAATTCCCAGTATGTCCCTCTTCATGAGTAGAATAATTTCCCTTTGCATAATTTCCCAAGAATATTCCTTTTAACCCAGTTTACAATACTAGCGCTATTGACTAGTTTCCTCCTCGCGTCGATTTGCATAGATTAAAACCAGGTCTAGCATAGTACGATGCTACTAAGCCTTTTCTCAGTCACCCTGATCCTCTTTTGGAAAGTTTTTTAAATATGGAGTCAAAGCTTTCAAGTCTATAAGCTTCATAATGGAAGTCTGGTAAAGGGTTGGCATGGATGGAGGTGAGGAAGTCAGTTTGGGCTCCTTTCCCCTATAAGGATGGAACCAACCCAAGAGATAAAGCCTTCTCCCATGATAAGAGGAACCATCTCCTGTTTATCCAAGCTAAACCCCTCCTTTTACAAGCTTCACTAGTTTTCAGTCTTGGAATTTTTGGAGCTTAAATCATCAGCAAGACATCTATAGCTTGTGGCTTTCTAGTTTATGTTTGAGGGAGAATAGTGTGTTTGGTTTGGTTTAAGACTAAAGGGAAGAGGCCTTAAAACTTCGATTGTTGGGGATATCCAAGAGATGCTAACAGAAGTTTAAGAACCCGGATACGTCAGAGGAGACCATCAACGTCAAGGCATTGGTTGTAATCACTTTCTAAACTTATATGAATACAATTATTGATTGATTTCCTGCATTGAAGTGTTATCTTACATTTGATGGCTTAATGTTCCTTGACTTGTTAAGTAGGCTGAAAACATTTTGTATGCTATCATGTTTGTTTTTGTCGTTTGTTTTCTTGTTTCATGTATTCGAAGGAAGGAAACGAAAAGTATCTGGAGTAAGGAAGCAAGATCATCACCAAGCAAAATAATGTTCTAAGAGGTAGGCCCTATTATTTGATTCTAGCTTAAGGAAGTTTTCCATAGATTGTTTGACTATGGCTAGACCCGCTCTCTTGGGCTAGAGGAATTGTTTGTTTCCACACTGAGAATTTACCTGCACCACCAATTGGCGACTCCGTTAGGGAGCCAATCCTTCTATTTGGTTGATTGTCATTTTATGGTTTTGTGTGAACTTTTGTAGTATCACCAGTTCCCTTTAGTGTTCTCTTCTTTGTGTGGTTTACTTATTTGAGCCTAAAATTTACAGTGGCAAAACTGGTTTTAGCCTTTGAACATTTTTATTTCTTTCCTTGAATCCTCGGTCAGTGCGTTTATTTTCTGACAGTCGCACCAATCAGTGCGAGTTTCTAAAAAACAATCGGGCTAACCCCATTTTGGTGCTTGTTGTTAGTTACGTAGTGGCACCAAGTACTGTAGGTGAAGATTAGCATTTCCCCTAGATCATAACCAGTGTGTCTTTCCCTTCTGATTTATGTCTCTTAGCTTGTTTTGACTGTGTTCTCCTTGATTGGAAAGCTCTATTAGCTTGGTTTATATGCTTATTTGGTTTTCATTTTCTTCACTTGGATTCTTGAGTTCTTGGATGGTTTGTAGCCCTATGGCATCTAGGTCATCATCCATTCACCTATTTGTGTTCTTTCATTTGTTAGTCCTTTTGTTGCTTTGATTTCCATTTAACAAGTTTGAAAAGCTTCATTTGTTGATTAAGTGTCTCTTTTCGGGCATAGATCACATTGCTTATCTTGTTTTTGGTTTAGTCTTTAATCATTAGTTTGGAAGGAATTCCCTTTTGTGATTTGCATTTGCTTGAGGTTTATTGTTTTGAAAAAATTTCATTGAAGTGTTTGTGAAAGATTCATTTTCTCATTTCATTGAAAAATACATAATTCTAGTTTGTCGAATCAATATGTTACATTAGTTAGCATCATTGAAGACTAGAGTTGAATTGCCATTTGCATTTGAAAAGAAATGAATTCTCTTTATGAGTGAAAGGACTACTTGAAGTGCGTTTGATAGGAATTATAAGAATTGGAAAGAGTTTTTCATCATTTTGTTTTCAAAAGTGCAATAGGGAAAACATCATTTTTACTTTAATTACTTGTTTTGTTGCATTGATTGTGTTATATACTATAATTAGTTTAAACAATTCATTGAATTGAAAGGGTCTTGTCCCATTGAGCTGCATATAGGAGTTTTTCAAGTCACATCAATAAGGCCTGAAAACCGAGACATAATTTCAAGATAAACTCTAAAATGTATTCAATTAACCTAAGGTGGATTTGAAATCTAACGATCACATTTAGAAGGTCTAGGCTAGAGACATATTCTGGCGTCTTTAAACCTAGCAAATGTCATTGGCTTCGGTACTAGACAATGCTAGTACGGACTTGTGCTCCCCGTACTGTCGCGTATATAAAGGGAGACCCCACTAGGTTGCAATCCTTTATCCATAGGAAACGGAGTCTGCCACCTTGTAAACATGATACACCGAACACAACATTTGGGGAGATTGCCTACCCGTACTTCTCGATTCACCAAGATGTATTTTGCAGTTCACAGTTACCAGTTACCTGGTAATCCTTTTTGCCTAGATCATCCTGAGTAGTCATTTTGATCTTTTTGACTCCCTAAATATAAAATATAATCCGAGCACTTTTCCTTTCAAGCTTGTTTCAAACTGAAAGTGATAGAGTCACCTATGCTTCTTTCTTGACTCTTAAAACATGAAAGAGCACCAGTTTGTTTTTGCGTCTTAAAATTTGTTTGCCCACAACCATATAACGTTCTTGTTAGTCTTTTTCTCGACCACATTGTGAGTATACATTTAAATACATTTTAAAGCCTTGGGATCAATATCTCTCTTCTGGTTAATTGAGGTAAAATCATCATGGTTGAACCATCAGGCTCACCTAGTTTCTCTTCCACTCCTCCGTCTGAAAGGTCATCTGAGGAGCCTTTTCTTGAATTTCCATGGTCACTTGAGGACCAAGGTGTTGAACTTGGAATTGTTCTGTGCATTCAACCTTTGCCATATTGTCCTTCTCCTCCCTGAGTCAGATATTGGGTCACTTTCTGACATTTATCTAGAATCTCTGGGTAATCCTATACAGACTCCTGAGAGTCCACAGACTTCTGAAGGTCATCTTGGACTGGTTGTTTATCCTCCAAATCCTTTGTTCAATCCTATTGTGATATCACTACAATGTCCGTATAGTCCATATCATCAATCAAGTATTCCTTTAGAATTATTCCCTCGAACATCTTTGGTAGTCCGTCGTTGCTTGTTCTCACCTATGGAATCAAAAGGCAAAATTCCAGTCTCCTCTCTGGGTCACTCTGAGGTTTCCACTCCACGTGTAGTCGAGGTGTAGGAATATCATTTCCCTCCTAAGGGTTTCCCTTACATGGGAAGCATTTCGACCAATGTTCATCCCAAGTTACCATGTAATTACGTGACTTTAGCTCAATTGGTTTTAGGTACACCTACCGCCTCATCGCTATATCATAACCCTATCTGGGCATCTGGCATTATGCCTACCTCAGGTTCGTTCATTCAAAACTTGACCTCCCAATCAATGGTGCATTTTGCAGTTACTTTATTCCCTGTGCAACCCATCATTCTGAATCATCTTGTTTTGTCAGTCCAAGTAACCCGTTCGGTTCAACCAACAGTATCGAGTCATGTCTTTGTCAGTTCTTCGATCCCTCCAGTAAGTGGACAGACTATGCCACCGCCCCAGGGGAAAATTCTAAATGTTTCTATGATGTATGGTATAACCAATGTGAGTGGATCGCAAGCTCACATGGTTGGAATGAACTAGCCCTCTTCGAGTGTCGTTCTAAACACTGTTAGTCCTACTGGATCGAGTAATGTCCAGTACCAATAGCTGAACCCTGTTGGTCTATCTGGGTCAGTTAACATCCAATACCAGTAGCCTAATATGGCTCAGGTTTAGTACCAACCTCCTTATGTTCCACATGGTTCAAAATTAATCGTTAATTTTCCCTACATCCCTCAACCTGGACCTTATGTCTAGCCTGATCCGTCCATCGTGCTTGGTGGGTATAGCTAGATACAGTTTGAGAAATTTCAAGGTGTTATTTCGGGAACTATTCATGTACCTTTGTAGTAGAAAGGACAGCTTCTGCAGCAACAATGGTAACCTTCATTGCAGCAAGGGCCATCCATGCAGTAACAAGGCCAAATGATTCCGCAACAAGGAAAAATGCAGCAACCGCAAGGGAAACCCTCATAGCCATTGCAGCAGACCATGTAGCTTCAAGTGCAATATGCGTCGCAATCCTCCTAGCTTATGCCTTCGCAAGGTCAGCCTCTACAGCCGTAGGTACAAGCTTTACTGCCGCAAGGTCAACCCTTATAATCATATCAACAGGGTCAACTGTTACAAGGGCAAGGTCAGGGTCAAGTCCTGCAGCAGGCACAAAATCCCTATGTCCAAGGGCAATAGATTCAACATCCTTTTGTCCAAGGGTAACAGGTCCAAAATCCTTATGTCCAACGGTAGCAAGTGAAAAATCCTTACATCAAAGGGCAGCAAATCTAAAACCCTTTTGTCCAAGGGAAGCAGATCCAAAACCCTTATGCTCAGGGACATCAAGTGAAAAATCCCTATGTCCAAGTCCAGCAACCTCAACAACCTTTTAACCCGTATGTTACTTATCAACAGCGTATGGCTAGATAGTTTCAAGGCTTTCAAGGTCAGTATCCTCCCTATAGGCAAGGTAACCTACAGTGGGGGAAAAATCAAATGTTGTATGGACAAAACCCTCCACTATGGGGAAAAAATCCTCACCAGAAGGGATGGGTCCCGCTAGTTGGGTCCCATTATCGACTTCAAATGCCTTTCAATACCCAATTGTTGTTCTTGGATACACTGGAATTTCCAGATGTGTCTAGACTCACAAATGACTCGATTCTTCATTTGCCATACTAGCCTCCAGTTCCATCCATGATCCCGAGCAATTGTCTGAAGTTTGAAGGAAAAACGAAAGAGGATCCACAAGCCCACGTGATGACATATCACCTCTGGTGCTCTTCGAATTCCTACATTGATGATTCCATTCATCTTTGACTTTTCCAACGAACTCTTATAGGTGCTGCAGCCAAGTGGTATATTGAGCTACCTCAAAATACCTATCATGACTTTAACACTATCGCCATGGCCTTTCTCACACATTTCCAGTTGTCAGTTAACTATGAAATTGGCACCCATCTGCTAACATCGCTCAAGCAAGACACTGCGACCCACATCCCCGATCACATCCATGAATGGAGATGCAGGCATCGCTTGATTAAGTTTGAGATTGCTGATCAGTTGTTGACCAAGTGGTTCACCAAATCATTCGTCAACAAAATTGCAGAGGACATTTCTATGGGTGGATGCGTCACTGAGGAATAAGCCATAGCGTGTGTGCAGTATCTAGACCTCATCTATGCACAATCTGGCACATTATATGATGTGTTACCTGATGTTCCCAGACCATCATCTAATCTGATGACATATAAGTCTTTTACTACACCTCCTATTGATGGAGTAGTTGATTCAGTAACCTAGACCCCTACAAAATCTTCTTCCAAATAGAAGTCAGTCTCCAACACTGGTTCCAACGATTCCTCTCTCAATTCATCAGGCCCTAGTAAAACCTCAGAGGTTCACGTTGTCCAGTATACCGCAGTGGACAAATCCCCTAAAGGTAAGTAGAAAGGAAAAGGCAAGGGTAAAGGCGATGCATCGAAATAGGGCCCTCCTAAGTCATCTATTTCTGATGCTTCCCAATAGAATCCCAAATATCCATGCCTCACCTGTGAGGAGGATCACTATACTAAGGATTGTCCTAAAGGATCTGAAGTTAACCATTTGCTCAAAGGGACCTCGGTTGTCCTAAAACATCCCTTTCCATCCCAGCAGATCCAAATGGTAGACCAACCTCAGTTATCTGCTTCCTCAAGTTCCCAAGTGTTCATGATGAATACACCAATTAACGTGGCTACTAGGTCAAAAGATTATCAAACTCCTACCTTGACAGCAGGGAAAGAGAAAGAGAGTATCCCTTCTTCTTCTACCCTATCTATTTCTGGTCCTCTCCATATAGAGTTACCTAATCCTGATTCTGCCATTCGACCACCTTCTCGAGGTGTGCTAAGAAAGTCCTCATACAATCCAACCGCTCGAGCCGCTCAGCATTATAACATTGTTGAAGATTTGGCTCAAGCACCATCAGCTATGTCTGCTCTCAAGGTCCTTCAAAGTTGTCCTTCTTAGTGGAAATCATTATTGTCGGCTATTGGGGGTATTGATCCAACTGACTCTAATCTCATTTGTTTTGACCTGGAAAACCACGTCCCACGTTTACCTCCTCAAATTGCCTTTCTCATTCAGGTAATCATAAATGAGAAAACCATTCATAGCACCATCATCGATGACGGCACTTCTACCTGCATCATGTCTGTCACTTGCTGGATCGCAATTGGTTCTCCTACTTTGAACTTGTCCCCTAACACTTTGGATTCTTTTGACGGACGCGATTCGCTAGAATTCGATGTCCTTCCCAACCTTTCCATCGCTTTGGAGGGAAATATAGTACACATCAAAGTAGAGATCGTTGACGCTAATATTAACTATAATCTTCTACTCGAACGAAGTGGGACCCATGCCATGCATGCTATAGCCTCTTCCCTTTTATGTGTGATTCATTTTCTCCATCAAGGGAAGATAGTCACAGTCGACCAACTGTCCTTATTTTCCTCTTCCTCCTCAAATGGAAATATTCCTTATGTAAAGCACACCGGTGCTCCTTATGAGATTGTATGGGAAGGACTCTTTAAATATCCTACCTTAATGGGTATTTTTCCGCTCCCACCTCCTCATGCTGCCTCTGTCAACATGATCTTGGTCAAGTCTGATCCTTGGGTCATTCCCTCACCAGATTTGTTGATACATGGGGCGAGGTTATGCTGCTAAGTCCTACCAAAATCAGTTATGTGGATATTGTTTCGTCTTCACCTTTGGTATCCTCTGATTTCTCTGTTTTGAGTACATCTCTCAATGCGTATTCTCAATCCCCGTGGCTTGGTTCTTTGGCATATCTCAATCCATTAGCTGATACTTTTCTTTCTGGTGAGAATAACGTGGAAGTCATGTCTCTGGAGGAAATACCTTGGAATGATACTCATCATAGTTCCTTATTCTTTCCTGGCCCGGTGGCCATGTCTATGTGTCTTGAGAAGTTCTCTTCTCCGCTGGCTATTGACATGTAAGTTTCTCCTGGCATTGTCAAGATCTTTCAACTAGGGTTACCTTTATCTCTTCATAGATTCAGGGTTTTTCTCCCTCCTCGCATTTTTACCGATTTCCCATTATTTCAATGGGGTTGTCATCGTATGCCTCATAACCCTCCCTCACCCAGGGGGCATGGGGGCACAACCTTATATGAGTTATAATCTATTATTTGGCCAAGTCGATGCTTACTCGCCATGTCAATGGTAAAACTCTAGTTTTCTTCTGAATTAATTGATTACCTGAGTTCGAGCATGGACTTTCTCAAAAAGTACTACGCATAGGTCATCTTGCATGGCTACTTTTGTACAATAGTGTGTTATTCATTTTCGTACAATGTGGTTTGGTGTGTTGTTTTTCAAGCAGCTTTCCTACTTATTATGTTTCTACTTGCTTTGCAGATGTCAGTGTCTCCTCACATCGGTTTCATTGATAGTTATTGCCAGTGTACCCAAAATCTATCATCCACAGCACGGGCCATTTATGTCCCCCATGGTGAGTTGATTGATCTTCAACGTGTCTATCTAGGTCGAACAACTAATAACATTGTTGAGTACAATGCAGTTATCAAATTCTTGTCAAAAGTTATCGCTCTTGACATCCGGGAATCGGTTGTCAACCTTGATTCACAACTTGTTATTATTCAACTTAATAGGCAATATTCCATTAGAAACCCTCAGATATTGAGAATGTATCTACGTATTCAACTATTGGAGAGAAATTTTGATTGCATTAGATATCATCATATTCCTAGGTACATGAATACATTGACAAATGCATTGGCTAAGTATGTGTTGGATAGACATTTGTGAAACATGTAAAAATCAAAGACAAAACATGTGTACCATAGTAAGCAAGGAAATATAGCATATATATATGTCGACAATGTTTGTCATACATCAAAACCCCAACAAATAATATATGTGAAATACATCTATCGCTCGTAGGCCTTATACATCCGTGGCTCGTAGGCCTCAAAAATGTGGAATGCTAGACCTATGAACTAATTGGCATGATGCTCATGGTAGCATGCAACTTCTCATACTACACGAGTCAGTAGTCGGCAGATCCGATCTGATAACCCCACTGTGTGCCTCTGATACTAGCGTTGGATGTCATCCAACCAGGCATACTCTGGGATACCGTGGGTCAATCCCTTGAGGTTCTGCGTGATCTCCTCCTCATTATCACTTCCTTCCTGATAAGGAGTGATATTGAATTGCCGAGCAATGTGCCTGGCAATCGGGGACATCCCAGAAGGACGCTCTAGTCCCACATCTGAATTTACAAAATCGTAATCTCATGAATGCATGTATTTAAAAAATAATAAAAAATTAAAAATTAAAATTGTTTTTTTACCTCCATTGTCATAATCTTCTCCCTCTGGGAGTGGCATATCTGGATCACCGCAAAAGTCATTACCGCTATAGGGCCAATCCTCTACCTTGATCTTCTATCACCGTAGCCATGTGAGGAAGGCGGACTTATAGGACATCTGTTGGCCCCCGGTAATTCTAGGCATCAATGCACTCCAACGGAAAATCTGTGGGTCTCATGGCAATGGCAGTTCCACCTCAGCAAATTGGTAGTGAAATAGCAGGACCTGCTCCAAAAAGAAGGTCACTAGAATGGAACCGTAGGATAATTGCTTCAAGTTTCCCGCCTTGGCTTTAGATAGCTGGCATTTCATGTTTACCTTCATGGCTTCTGCCCAGTTGAATATAGTTGGCGTCGCAAAGTCGATAGCATACTGAAAGTTTGACTTGTTGGACCCATGTTGCACTTGAGCCCCAACCACTTTGTTGATGGTCAATAGCAGCACTTTCAGCACAAGATCTTGAACACTCATGATCTCTATCTTGCCGCTTTTTATTTTAGTGCTTCCGGGTAGTGTTCTGCAAGAAACATGTTCATACTTGCTCCAATAGGCCTTGACCAATACAGATTGACTGGTTCCCCTCTTTGGGACAGTCCTGTGATGAAATAAATTTTGGAAGTTTCCAACTCCATTTCTTGGTCCTGGATCATAAAAACTTACTGATTGACATCCCAGAGACTGATCAGATATCGTAGCAATTCGGGTTGAGCCCGTAGACCTGGTGTGAGGAAGAATTTGAGGAACCCACAGTTCCTCAGGGAATTTAAGCAATTTGGGTCTACCATTTCTTATGTGTCAATGTCCTCATGCTCACGTTCTTTCCAATCCACCATTTTTTGTAATGTTTTCCTTGCAAAAACCATAATATCAAGTCAACAATAATTCTTGGCTAGAGAAATTTGGATTAAATCAAAGAAATTTGGGCAAAACTTGAAAATTTTATGTTCATGGTGCTGGTGCGACTGTTTTAAATACAGTAGAGCTAATGACACATTTTACATTGTTCATAACCCCCGATCGGCACGATTCTGTGCCCAGAAATCATGCCGACCAAGGACGATTTTTTTTGCTAAATCCTCCTCAGGAAATCCAAAAAATGGTTAAAATAGGAAAAATGAGAATTAAAACAAAGCTTAAGGTCTTGGCTCTTACCCACAACTGACGGATCTTCGAATGGCCTCCCGGATCTCCCGCGATCTACTCCTAAAAATTTAGGGCACAAATGGGTGAAAAATGCTCCACACAAGGTAAAATGGTAAAATGGTAAAAAATAACTACTTTTTCTTCCTTTTATTAATTTTTCATGAAATATTAGGTTTTTAAATGTATTTTTTGACCTCTTTTGCCTCAGAAATTGGATAATGCATTTACCTTTTTTATAGTGACAGGTGACAGATTACTGATGATGTCGTTGGAGTCACGTTTAAGCTCTTTTCTCGACTCATAAAACTCAAATGAAAATTTCGCCGAGTATTTTTATCTTTTTAACTTGTAAAAGAGAATAAAAATGGGGGGTCCACTTTCAAGCTCTTTTCTGACTCTTTAAACACAAAAACATTGCCGAGCTCTTGTCGTTTTGAACTCGTTAAAGGCTGCGTAACATCGTTTACCCAGTATACATTTACCCCTTTTACGAGTTGAGATAAACTATTTACAAAAAAGGTACTTCTTGACTGAAATGTTCAAATGGTTCTCTCAAGTATCGTTTTCTACCTTTTAAGGCTCGAGAGACACAAATGTACGAAAAGGTACCATGTGGAGTTTTATTTTTCGTGTCTTTTTCAAACTCTATAAACATGAGAAAGATACCGAGTTGCACCTTTGCTGGACCCGTTAAAACATTAAACAACATTGGATTCGTCACCATGAAGGACATGAGATTCTCCTTCCTATAGCTAATTAAACTTACTAGGTCGGATTCGTTCGAAGGATGAACTTACAGTGCAGGCACATGCTATCCTCTTCAATCTTGCAATAAAAAATAATTGGGGTACCTACCAGAAATGGTGGGGGAAAATTGGAAATTCTATCAGTTGTGTCGGCAACTCACTCTTGAACATGACACTTTATGCTTCGTGTCGGGTCAGGATATCCTCGTTTTCATCATCGACCTTCCTGGGTTGGGCCATTCATTTTTTCCTTCCATTTTATCTCTACTGCGTCATCATGACCACCGATCCTATGGATCCAAAAGCTGCTAGACTCCGAAGTCATGTCGCCGATATGTTCAACAGTTAGTCCTTCTGCAATTACACTTACTTTTGATTCTCTGTATCATCTGAAATCATTTTCATCCCTTTGTCTCTTGTCGATGATGTGGAACATCATGACCCTCCTTCGACATGGTCGCTTCCTATCGAATTCAACCCATTATCAAGGAAGTTGGCTAAGAGACTCCCTTCTAGTACCTTAGAGCTTGCATGCCCTAATGGAAAGTTCTTTGCACTCGACAACAAGTTCACATCATTGGCTTTAACTCGGGTGATTTCACTGGCGTTCAAATTTAGTTCCTTTATTCACATTTCATGGACTATGCTGCTGGTACCTTGAGAACCATTGTCATTATTGGTGGTTCCTCTCACGCTTGTTAATGGTTCAAATCATTCACTAGTAATCAAGCGACTTTCTAGCATGTTCAACTTCAACACATTCATTCACATGTTAGGATTTGTACTTTGATCGTGTCATTTGGAGTGCAAGACCCTGGGCTTAGATAACACAAGTCTAGCTTGTGAGGTGATGTGACACGATCATGTTTATATACATGTCTCTTTCAGATGGATGGCTACGAGCATACCATGAGTTGTCATATGTGATCCTTCTCCTTATTGGATGGCTACAACCATACCTTGGTTTTGATATGATCCTCCTTATTGGATCGTTGTGCCCATGCCTTGGATCCATTTACATGATCATTCTCTGGATGGTTGTGTCCATACCACAATTCATGTATCATTTGTTAGAGTTCTTTAGTGATGTATATGTATTTATGCTTGCTTGCAGGTTTTCTAACGACGGACTTCAGTTCCCCGCATCTACTTGTAAAGCATTTCACCCCTCACTCTAGTTCAGCCTTCATGCTTTAGGGGACATCTATTACACAACATTTTGTTACTACCCATGTACTCCCCGTCCACGATCATGGAGGACCTTTACAGTGAAACCTACATGCTTTCCCATCATGAAGAAACTCCTAGTATGTCCCTCTTCATGAGAAGAATAATTCCCTTTGCATCATTTCCCAAGAATCTTCGTTTTACCCCAATTTACAGGACTGATGCTACTGACTAATTTCCTCCTTGCGCTGATTTGCAGAGATTAAAACCAGGTCTATCATCATACGGTTTTACTGAGCCTTTTCTTAGTCGTGTTGATCCTCTTTTGGCAAGTTTTTTAAATATGGAGTCAAAGCTTCCAGGTCTAGAAGCTTCATAACGAAAGTTTGGTAAATGGTTGGGCTGGATGGATCTAAGGAAGTTAGTTTGGGATCCTGTCGCCTATTAGGATGGAACCAACCCAAGAGATAAAGCTTTCTCCAATGATAAGAGGAACCGTCTCCCCTCTATCCAAGCTACATAAACCCTCCTTTTACAAGCTTCACTAGTTTTCAGTCTTGGCATATTTGGAGCTTGAATAATCAATAAGACATCTATAGCTTGTGGATTTCTAGTTTATGTTTGAGGGAGAATAGTGTGTTTGGTTTTGGTTTGAGACTAAAGGGCAG
Organism: Pinus taeda; assembly: GCA_000404065.3. NCBI lineage: Eukaryota > Viridiplantae > Streptophyta > Pinopsida > Pinales > Pinaceae > Pinus > Pinus taeda. The sequence goes on from APFE031262294.1 coordinate 42,836, forward strand.
AGGACTTAAAACTTCCATTGTTGGGGCTATTCATGAGATGCTAGTAGAAGTGTGGGAACCCGGATACGTTGGAGGAGACCAGCAACATCAAGGCATTGATTGTAATCTCTTTTTGAACTTATATGAATACAACTATTGATTTATTTCCTGCATGGAAGTGTTATCGTACATTTGATGGCTTAATGTTCCCTGACCTGTTAAGTAGGCTGAATACAATTTGTATGCTATCACGTTTGTTGTTGTTGTTTGTTTTCTTGTTTCAAGTATTCGAAGGAAAGAAACGAAAAGTAGTTGGAGTAAGGAAGTAGGATCATCACCAACCAGAATAGTGTTCTAAGAGGTAGGCCCTCTTATTTGATTATAGCTTAAGGAATTTTTCCATAGATTGTTTGTTTGTGGCTAGACCCACCCTCTTGGATTAGATGAATTGTTTGTGTCTGCATTGAGGATTTACTTGCACCACAATACCTCGTCTCCAAGATCAACAAATCAATGTGGTACATGTATAACATAATCATAACTTCATATAGAAACATAACACATAAGCATATAACCATGCAACCATCATTCTATCTAGACTCCAGTCACCGATGCATGACCATGTAAACCACACATACTATGACCTCATGCATGGTGAAATAAATCGTACCAATGTACGTGGATAATGCACAACCATAAATGTAGATGATACCCCAAAATACATGAGGAAAACACACAAGGATAACCATGCTCCACACACTTGCATAAACACCTATAATCAAGCATAAACAAACCATATTTGTAACAACAGGTAGCAACATGTAACCAAGCATACAAGGATGATACATGTAAGTGAAAAATAACAACATGTAACCAGTCATACACTCATAACAATGTATTCCACAACAACACCCTCAACTTCCACATGGTGACATCACTACAACCATGATCAACACCATGCAAATGCAACAAGCATGTGGAATACAAGCATAATAAACACACATGAAATTGACATGAATGCATGAAGAACACACCCAACCCATCCAATACGAGGGGTGAACCATGCTCTGATACCACTCCGTAACCAAGCCTCCTCCCACATCTACCTAAGTACTCGACCAACCATGGTAAATATGCGATGAGAGACCGTTATGCTATGATTTGACCTCCTAAGTTACATTAAGTAAGTGGAACTGACGAAAACACACCACACAAACTGTTGAGCCTCATAGTTGATTCTTTTTTACACCATTTTTCACCTATTTTATTCTTCTTTGACCATCATAATCACTCAATGGGCATCAAATCATAGGATTTATGGAATGAAAGGTATATAATTGTTTTGTATTTCATGATTTCACAATGTTCTTTATTATTAGTCTAATATTTGCTTTAGTTATTGAATTGGGATGATTATGCAACTAATGCCTGATTTTGCAACCAAGTCCATGGTTTGATAGGTTCCAAGGTTCCCACTGGAGAGAGAAATATATGGAACAGTGGTGATCAATACACTCAATCATTCCCTCCTACCTTCATGAACCATATTGATAAAACAAGCTTATAGTTACGTGTTCAAGGATAAAGTCAACTGTGTTAGCTATAACACACGAGCGAGGAACGAGATATATGCCTCACGATCTTCTTTTTTAATAGAAAATTGTGAGAGAATTTTGTTATGATAGCTTTTCGTAGTTAATTTTAGCATTCTGTTAGTAAAGATAGACATAGAGCTATGAACATTTATTGGTACATGCTTTATAAAAGACCTCACAATAGACACAAACACAGTGATTTTTTAAATGTGACAGTGAGGACTTAAAACTTTGTTTTTAGTATTCAATTTATGAAGAATCTTTTCATTTCCATGCGTGGTTGATTGTTTGATTGATAACATGATTACCTACTTCTCGTGGAGGCCCCCCTCAAGCAGTAAGGATTCTTGTTAGTTTTCAGTAGAAAGAATTTATGTATAGTTTCATAAGATTTATATTCTGTTCAATTGAGTAGATTCATTTTTAATTTCTTTCATATTCAATTTATGATTGTTCACTAATAATCTCTTTTGTTTATAAATGCACATGAATTAAGCTTAACAACAATTATAACAACAATATGATTTATACTTAAACAATACTTTATTTTCCTTATAGAACAGAGGATTTATTTGCAGAATTAGATGTTTCATTTCAAACATAAGTGATTTATAATTCAAGCAAGTGTGGATGTAGTTAAGTAGAGGTTTATTTCATTTTGGTTTCAAACAATTATGAATGATATTCTTACAGATTTATGATGAGATTAATAGTAGCCTTTTCCTTTGAAATCAAGTGTGTATATAAATAGTGTGAAGAGTGCAATTAATTTTAATTTAAAATAAGTGTGGTATTGATTTGCTTATATGCAGAGTTGTGAGATTTTATTTTGAAGCAGAGTGTGAAAATTTCCATAAGTAGTCTTCGGTAAAAGAGTGTGATCATTTTATTTTCTAGGAATAATTGTTTTGCTCATGTGCATTTCAATAACATAATTTAGAATTGATATTTCGATAACTCAACTTAATTTAGAATTGGTGTGAATAGCCAAAGACTTATAGTATATACAGTACACTTACACTTCATCAACTTACTAACCATGCACAATAATTTATGCAACAAATTTTAGGTTAATTAAATTACCAAACATTTTGTCATTGTTGCCAGCGAAGTGTAAATAAGAGTCTTTTATTTTTACTTAAAAAAGAAAAGAAAAATGATATCCATAGGGAAAGAGATTCTAGAGGTAGATTTGTAGGTACAGGTAAAATTTTAATTCCAACATCATCACTCACCCCACCATGACCTCGTAGTACCATGCCAGCCACTTAAGCTCATATTCCATCATTTGCAGGCAAACATAAACTTCTTGAGGTACTTAGATCCGAAATCCAACCTACAGATTCACCAACCTCATCAACCGAAGCAGTGATAGAAGAAGAAGATCCTATATCCCTGACAGAAGGAGTAGTTTTCCTATATTTAACTGGAGAAAGGCTTCTAAGGAAAGAGCTAAAGATCCCTAGTGAATAAGAAGAGGAAGAAACTTATTTTAACTTACCATTTATAGAAGAACAAGAACCAGAAGATCTGGAAAAAGAAAAAGAAAACCCAATTTTGGAACCCTATATTAGTTCTGAAGAATCTACAATGGCTGGAGAAGGGGAAGGAGAGGTACATAATGTTAATGGTGAACAACCTAGGATTAGAGGAGGAAGAGGTGGAAGAGGTGGAGGAAGAGAGAGAGGAGGAGGTAGAGAAGATCCAAAACCCTTTGGATTTCCTATCCTTGATGAAGATACAACAACTAAAATGAAAAACATCTCACCCTCCATCCTTACTAATTTTCATGGATTACGAAGTGAGGATCTTGAAACATTTCTCTTTGAGTTTGAAGTTTTGTATAGATCTTATGATTACTTGCTTGGCACTCAAAAGTTGAAATTATTTCTCGCGACTCTTAAGGATGCAACATTAAAATGGTTCATGGGCTTAGGAGTACATTCTATAAGAACATGGGAAGAAATGAAAACTACATTCTTAGAGAAATATAATGATTATTGTATGCCCCATAATCTTAAGGATGAAGTATTTAAAATGATGCAAACAGAAGATAAAAATATTGAAGATTTCATTGAAATATTTGCTTATAATGTTAAAAGGGCCAAAATGCATGAACTAAATGAATGAACTTTGAAATCTCTCTTATTAGAATCCATAAGAGATGAGTGGATTGATATTCTCAATTTGATGGGTAAGGGATATATTTCTCAGTTATCATTTGGAGAAATTTGTGAGTTATGCATACACATTTCAAGAGGTAAGGTAAGAACTGGGAAACATCTAAGAGATCCTCTCATGTCTAGGATTAATAAATCTATAGTTGGGACTCTAAGTATGGAAAAATTATGCAAATTTGCTTGACAATTTTAAAACAAACATTTTGGGAAGCCTTAGTGAAAAAAGAGAGACCCTTAAAGTGAAAAACAAGAAAAATGCTGAAAATGTTGCATTGTCAATCTTTTGTCCCAGATGTAGAAAGAAACATGATCTGATAGAATGCCCTCTTGACTTAAAAAGTGTAGAAATATGTGTTATATGTGTATAAAATCATGATACAAAAGAATGTCCTTCAATACCAGGTCTTAAAGGTGTTTATCAAGAGGAAATAATACCAAATCAAGTATATCCCCTATGTTTTATTGCTAATAGACCATGGCAAAATTCACAACCAAATATGACTCAGGGATTTAACACTCAAGAATTTGCACAACCATCACAAAACAATTGGACTGCAGCCATGCCTTAGAAATCTTTGCCTCAACCTTGGGCTCAAGGATGGAAAAATCCTTATGGAAAATAGCCTCAATATCAACAACCTTACCCTGTTTTTCCACCACAATATTTTCCTCAACATCTTCAACCAACTCAACCTCAAAATCTGAATCCACAACATTCATTACCATTCCCTCAAAGACCAAATCAATTGCCTGCTCAACCACTTCCAAATCAAAATAATAATACAAATTCACAACCTATTTACAATATGGAAGGACATAGTTTCCAAACCTACATGATAACTCCATTAGATCTAAACAATGCACAACTTAGATATATTAGAGTATTGGAAAAGAATTCCCCATCAATTGTTATTTAGGAATCTAAAAAGGAGAATCTCTCTGAAAAAGAGAAGTCTCTTAGTCAAGAAGAAGAATCTCAAAAACAAGCCACCCTTGTACATTCTAATGATATTCCAATGCACTCAACTCCTATCATAGAACAACCTTAATTATTTGTCCAAACGCCACCTTTTCCTGAGAGATTAAAAGTTGATAAAGAGGTAAAAAAACATATTTTATTGCCTGATTATGATATGATAGATGAGCTAAAGATTTTTTGTATAAAAATTCCTTTGTTACAAGATATCAAATAAATACCAATATTTGCAAAGACAATCAAGGAATTGTGTATTAAAATGCCAGGGAGAAATAGAAAAGAAATCAAAAGAATTCAGTTAGTTCGAAAAATTGCAGATATCATGATGGCAAAAACAACAATTCGGAAATACTTTGATCCAGGAATTCACATTGTGAAAACACATATCAATGGTATTGAAATTCCAAAAACATTGATTGATTTAGGAGAAACTATAAACATCATGAGTAAACAAACTATGAATCAATTGAAACTTCATAATCTTCAATATACACCTACATTGTTGCAATTATCAGACATATCTATTATTAAAATTGATGGTGTATTAGAAGACATATTTGTATCCTTAGATTCTTGGGAGTATCCTGTTGATTTTATGATTCTAACACCTAGGATTAATTTAGGAGGACATCCATTGATTCTAGGAAGACCATGGATGGATACAACGGATGTTGTTATAATTTGTAGATTTGGTGATATGTTTATTTTTTATGGAAGTTCAACAAAGAAATTCACATTATATCCTCCTGCAAAAACAACAATAGAAGTAGAAAGTGAAGAACGAATAGATGATGATATTGATATACGACCAATCTTTGTTACTTCACAAATTGATGAAGAAGATCAAATTTTGAATTTAATGGAAAATAATGTTCTTTCTCATATTGTGAATCTAATCAAAGTTTTCAAGAACAATGCAATATTGAATATTTATCTTCTCGTCAATTATCTTTAAATTTTATGGAAAATTTTGGCAATTATCCAATAGAAATCTTCAAAGAAAAACCTTGAATATGAATAATAATCTTGAAGAATTTCAAAAGAGAGACTTAATAAATATATTACAAGAACATTCCTCTCCTTATGCATGGGAATACACTGACATGAAAGGAAATTATCCTAATACTTTTATACATAATATTTACATTGAAAAAAATGTTAAACCAATCTGACAACCTCAAAGAAGAATGAATCCAAATTTGAGAGAAATTGTTAAAGAGGAATTACAAAAATTGTTAAATGTGAGTTTCATTTATCTAATATCACATAGCCAGCAGGTTTCATCATTGGTAATTATTCCTAAAAAGAATGAAAATTGGAGAGTATGCATTGACAATAGGGAATTGAATAAAGCTACCTTAAAAGATCATTTTCGACTACATTTCAGAGATCAAGTTTTAGACACATTGGTAGGAAAGAAAATATTTCTCATTTATAGATGGTTTTAGTGGATATAACCAGATCTAGGTAGCTTCAGGATATCAAGATAAAACCACTTTTACTTGTCCATGGAGAACCTATGCCTACCAAGTACTTCCTTTTGGGTTGTGTAATGCATATGCAACATTCCAAAGGGTAGCTTTAAGATTTTTTTTTTTCTGATCTAATTCATGACTATGTGGAAGTTTACATGGATGAGTTTATTATCTATGGAAATTCTTTTGAAGAAAATCTTAATAATTTGGAAAAAAATCTCATTAGATGTAAGAAAACAATCTCTCGTTAAACCATGAAAAATGTTTTATGATGTTTACTGAGGGGATTTTTTTAGGACACCATATTTCAGGAAATGGAATTAGAGTGGACACATCTAAAGTAGAATTTATTTCTAAATTATCAATTCCAACTCGTCAATGAGGTGTTAGAAGTTTTCTTGGTTTTACCGGTTACTATAGAAGATTCATAGAAAACTTTAAAAAATTGCTTTTCAACTTTTCAAATTTCTCACAAAAGATTGTGAATTCAATTGGGATTTTTGATTTCCAGAAAGCTTTTGAAGCATTCAAAGAAAGTATTTCTAAAGCGCCCATTCTAAGTTCGCCAAACTGGAAATTACCTTTTCACATTTCAACTGATGCTTCAGATACAACATTAGGAGCTGTATTAGGAAATAAATATTTAACTCCTTATGCCATTTACTATACCAGTAAAAATTTGACTCCTCCAGAGTTAAATTATACTGTAACAGAAAAGGAGTTTTTAGTTATTGTCTATGCCATTAATAAATTCATACATTACATCACTGGTTATGAAACCTTTGTACATATAGATCATTCTGCAATTAGGTACTTAATGAATAAACCAATTACTAATGAAATAATTACAAGATCGTTATTGTTGTTACAAGAATTCAACATTACTATTTTGGATTGACCTGGAAAACAAAACATAGTTGTTGAATTTCTATCTAGGATTCAAAATGATAATAATGTTGTACATGTAGAAGACAATTTTCTTTATGAATATTTATTTGCAGTATCTATTAAATCTCCTTGGTTTGCAGATATTTCTAATTATTTGGCTGTAGGAAAGTTACCATTATATTTGTCTCCTCGAGAGAAAAGAAAGGTAATTCAAATTAATGCATCTTACTCATGGATAAATGGATAATTGTACAAAACAGGGCCATATCTGATTATTCGAAGATGTGTGAGAGAAGATGAAGTACCATAGATATTAAAGGCTTGTCATGATGAACCATGTGGAGGACACTTTGTTGATAAAATAACTGCTTGCAAAATCCTTCTCTTATGATATTATTGGCTTTCACTTTTCAAGGATGCCAAAGAATATGTAAAGAGATGTGATAGTTGTCAAAGAATGGGGAAACATGTTCCTTTAGATGAAATGGCTTTGCAACCTCACGAACTCATTGAACCTTTTGAGAAATGGTCTTTGGACTTTGTTGGTCTAATTAGTCCACTATCGAGACAAAAAAGGTACATTCTTGTTTGCACTAATTATGTTACAATGGGTAGAAGCTAAAGAAATTTCTTTTGGAACTGAAAATGTTGTCATTTCATTTCTTTTTTAGGATATTTTTACTAATTTTTGTGTCCCAAGGGAAATTGTGATAGATCAAGGTACTCAATTTACATCCAAGTTGGTACAAAAAATAATGGAGGAATATAAAATCAAACATCGAAAGTCCACTCCATATCATCCATAGGAAAATGGACAGGTGGAATCCACCAATAAGGTAATTGAAGCAATTCTTACCAAGACTATGCATATGCATAGAAGACACTGGGTAGAAAAGCTTCCAGAATCTCTATGGGCATACCGTACTACATGGAGAAACACTACGTGACATACTCCCTATGAACTTGTTTATGAGAAGTGAGTCTTATTTCCTATTGAGTTCAAGGTAAAGACCTTCAAGACAATAGTTAAATTAGACCTTGATCTATCTGAAGCAAAAAAACAAAAAATGGAGCAATTGCATGAACTAGATGAGATAAGACAAGATGTTATTCAAAGAACCAACATAGTTCAACAACGAATATCCAGGTGGCATGACAAGTACATAAAGGAAATAAAATTTCAGCCATGAGTTTAGGCATTACTTTTTGACTCAAAATTTAAAGATTTTCAAGGAAACTTTCAAACTCATTGGCTTGGGCATTATAAGATAGAAATTGTCCTTGATAATGGTGCAGTCGGGATCAGAATCATTGATGAAGAAAGAGTGACCTTCCTTGTAAATGGTCATCAATTGAGGATTTGTCACAAGCCATTGACAAAGGAAGAATTTGTTAAAAACTTGCAAGACAATATTGATTTGAAGATGATTAGGAAGGATTTTCCTTCCTCTCCAAATTGATTTGTAAAGCTTTTTGTTTTCTAAAAAAAAATGAAAAAAATATATATAATAAAAAAATGAAATGGTATTAACATGAAAATCAACTTCATTGGCATGTTTATACAGAAACTTTAGGATGAAAACTAGGATTTCGTGGCACCCTAGATTTTATTTTTCAATCATATTCTAATCCCCATTTTATTTACATCCCTCTTTTTCTTTTCAAAATAAGTAGCTACAAAATTGTTGAGAATCTGCAGCTTTGAAAAAATTCCGTAGCTAATATTGACAAGAATCATAACTGGGACAATCAAATATTTTAGTAGAATGGAATGATTAAGACTAAATTGAAAGCACCTGAGGACAATTAAAAAAGAACAATCAAGTATTAGAATAAAAAACTTGAAAGTATGTAAATATTGGATTTAATAATAAAGGTAGAAACATTAGATTATGAAATAATATAGACATTGTATTGCCATAATGATTACTATTCTAACTTCGGATTGAGTTATAAATATCATGTCATATCAATGAAGTTACCTAAAAAACCCATTTTCCATTTATCCTTATGCAAAAAAATCATGTTTGAAACCCTGTTTCATTGATAATTCTGCTCACGCATATCCATTCATACTCTATTTTCTTAAGAGCCATTTTATTCATTTCCATTTACCATGTCACTCTCGTCCATACTCATATTTATGAAATTGATATCATTCTGAAACCCTGTCAAAGAAGTAATTGTGTAGTAAAACTTCACCAACATGGGAGTTATTGTTAAAATAGAGCCAAATGGAGAGAAGTTTATGGAAGGTACCCACAGGTCAAACAGATGCTACAGCAAGCGCAGTGGTTGGATTTTATAGAAAAAATTGATGCCTATGACAGAGAGGTAACAGAGTCTTTTACCCAAGCCTTTGTTGGAACCGAAGAAAAAATCGAGGACATCAAAATAGTGGTGACAAAATCCTTCATGGTCAAGGTAACTGGACTACCAAGGGTTAGCGAAAGGTGGTTCAAAAACATGGGAATTGAAGGGAATGAATGGAAGGCATTTCTAAAGAACCCCACTATGGATATTATTGTCTTTAAAAAGGGTATTCCAAGTACAACTCTCAAAAGTAAATGCAGGAATTTATTGTTAGTTGTTCATAAGTTCATTACTTGTGAGGGTTGATTTGGTAACATGTTTTTATACCATGTCCGTTTAATGATGCACTTTTTTGAAGGAAATGGAATCAATTTACCTTATTTTCTACTTAATAGCTTCAAGAAGATGTTTGGTAACGCTCACAGAAAAATACAGTCCATTGAAAATACTATGTATCATCATGGTCTTGTAAAAATTGTTATTGAAGCCTATCTTGAGAGTTTAGGAGGTAACTGGGGGAGTTTTCTAATCAGAAACCATTTTAAGGAAATAGAGCAAGAAGAACCTAGTAGTAGTAAGGTAAAGAGAAGAAGAAGAAAATTGTCTGAAGACCCTACTGATAACCCATTTCTACAACCAGAGAAACATTCAGAAGATGGAATTCCTCTTGTCAATGTTTTAGAAAACATAATGAAGAAAAGTGTTAGAAGAAAGAGAGCTAGTGAAAAAGAAGAAAATACACCCAAAAAGAAATAAGAGGAAATGGAACAGGCAAAGACTGAACAAGAAAAATTTCGAAAGAAAACTCCTCTTACTAAAACTTCATCTATTGTTAGGAGAAGTGTCAGGCTCAACAAATCAACAAAGGAATCATCTCGACAATCTGTAGAGTTTGTTAATTTCGAGGAAGATGAAGAACTGAAGATTCCATCGCCTATATTTCCATTAACAATTTTATCACCAAATTTATCACCAGTTTCATCACCAATTACTAATACAGTGAGAAAAACACCTGAAATTGACCCAGTTCAACAAGAGATATATGATTACATAGAGTCTTTGGAGAAGAAATGTACAAAAAAGGCCACTACACCCTCAAATCAAGGAATTTAGTCTGATAGTCCACAAGAACCTCCAATTGTGAATACTCTCAAGCAAAAAAATTTTGAATTAGAGACACTAAACAGACAGTTAAAATAGGAAAATGAAACATTGAAAGTGTAGAATGGAATACAAAGGACTCAAAATGACAACATTCTCTTACATATTTAAGAATCAAAAGCTAAAGTAAAAGAAAAAATCCCTTAAGTGAAAGGTCAGAAGTCTAAAGTATAACATTCTCATGAGGAAACCAGGGATGACAATTACTAAGAAGAAGGTAAAGAAAAAAAACTTGGATGTTTTAGCTCAAGTTTATGAAGGAGTGCAATAACATGCAAATTTTATTAGTTTTAAATTTTTGCATGAGGACATGCAATGACCTCTGTGTGGGGGAATGTTGAGCCTCTTAGTTGCTTCTTTTTTACACCCTTTTCACCTATTTTATTCTTCTTTGACCATCATAATCACTCAATGGGAATAAAATCACAGGATTTATGGCATGGCAAGTATATAATTGTCTTGTATTTCATAAGTTGATAATGTTCTTTATTATTAGTCTAATATTTGTTTTAGCTACCGAATTGGGATGATTTTGCAGCTAATGTCTGATTCTATAGCCAAGTCCATGGTTTGATAGATTCCAAGGAGATTAGTTGAGACAGAAATATATGGAAAGGTGGTGATTAATGCACTCAATTATTCCCTCCTACCTTCATGAACTAGATTGACAAAATAAGTTTCCAGTTACGTGTTCAAGGATAAAGTCAACTCTGTCAGCTATAACAAGCGAGCGAGGAACGAGATATATGCCTCACGATTTTCTTTGTTAATAGAAAATCATGAGAGATTTTTTTTATGATATATTTTCATAGTTAATTTTAGCATTCTATTAGCAAGGATATGCATAGAGCTATGAACATTTAATGATACGTCATTTATAAAAGACCTCGCAACACACACAAACACATTGATTTTTTTTATGCGACAATGAAGACTTAAAACTCTACTTTTAATATCCAGTTTATGAAGAACCTTTATGTTTCCATGTGTGGTTGACTGCTTGATTGATAGTTTGATTACATGTTTCTTGCGAAGGGCCCCCTTGACCAGTAAGGGTTCTTGTTCATTTTCATTATATAGAATTTATATACAATTTCATAAGCTTTATATTTTGTTTAATTGAGAAGATTCGTTTTTAATTTCTTTCATATTCAATTTATGATTATTTTTCAAATCATCTCTTTTATTTATAGATGCACATGAATTAATATTAACAACAGTGACATCAACGATACGATTTATACTTAGACATTATTTTATTTGACTTATAGAGCAAAGGATTTATTTGCATAATTAGATTTTCCATTTCAAACTTAAGTGATTGATAATTCAAGCAAGTGTGGATGTAGTTAAGCAGATATTTATTTCATTTTGGTTACAAAAAATTTTGAATGGTATTCTTATAGATGTGTGATGAGATTAATAGTATCCATTTCCTTTGAAATCGAGTGTGTATATAAATAGTGTGAAGAGTGCAATTAATTTTCATTTACAATAAGTGTGGGATTGATTTACTTATATGCATATTTGTGAGCTTTTCTTTTGAAGCAGAGTGTGAAAAATTCCATAAGTGGTCTTCGGTAAAAGGGTGTGATAATTTTATTTTCTGGGAGTAATTGTTTTTCTCATATGCATTTCAATAACTTAATTTAGAATATATATTTAAATAACTCAATTTAATTTATAATTGGTTTGAATAACCAAAGACTTCTAGTATATATAGTACACTTATACTTCATGAACTTACTAGCCCTGGATGATAATTTATGAAAGTAATTTACCATTAATTAAATTACCAAAAATAGACCTTCAACATCAGCACTAGTACCCTCAGGAGCCATCCCAACCTTTCTTCTAACTAGCCCCTAGGTCCCACTGAGATTTTGGACCACTTGACCCACGAATTCTCCCATGCTATAGGCCTGCCAATGTCCAGGAGGCTCTGGACTCATGAAAAGGAATTCTAGGGTCCAGGGATATTTTTCTTAGTGTTGTGCCGATGTCCCTAGGATTTGAGCCACTTTTTCAGGCCAAGGACCTAGGTCACTGCCCAGAATTGAATGACACCTTCATAATAGTAAGATAACAGGGAAATGATAGTACAAACACAATTACTTGAGCAAGACCTTGACTGGACCCCTACTAGCCATGACAGGCATTTTTCCAAACATATCATAACTATGTAATCTCAAGAGTAAATAACATATCTAATCATAGGGGTCTCATACTTAGTTGACTCAATAAGAAGCATTGATGCCTCAACACATTAACTTCCATTTCATCCATTAGGTCGTAGATACATTATTCCTTAATTTACAAGTAGAAACATGATGAGATCCATACATAGCTACTATCATAAAACATATATGTAACCAACATGATAACAAGAGAAATACCAAAGAAATCGCAACCATATAATCCACATATAAACCAGTATAATACTCATAGAAATACAAGGAGAAATAACCTTATATTGATGATGCAAAATCCAAACCCGGGATGGGAATTCCACATTCAACCCAACCAAAAAATGGTTAAGCCAAATCACTTTTCAGTCATTCACCCCCGTGCCATATTCCAAGCATGACTGTGGGATCTCATAGAACACATCAATCCAAAATCATCCAGGGCTTTCAGAGGTCATCCAACTCAACCCATCAAACAATGATTCCACCTCACAGTCAAACATCACAAAACCATCATCAGATTTGTATTTATCCAAGCCTTCTACGGCTCTAGATCGTTTGTCCAACCAAGACTTCCAGGACTAGTAACTCAGCCCACAAATTATTTCGAGCTTCCAAGACTAGTATCTCAACCCACCAAGGGCTTCTAGAGTGTTTGTCCAACCAAGACTTCCAAGACTAGTAACTCAACCCAGGTTGTTACAGGGCTTCCATAGTGTTTGTCCAACCAGGGCTTCCAGGACTAGTAACTCAGCCCAAGCTAAGGAAACATGAGAACCAACCAAAATAAAACAAGGAAATAAATCACAATCACCATCGCTATCCAGGAAATGGAAAGGCTAGGAAAGCCAATTGTCAATCCTGACCATCCTCCATGCCAATGACAAATCATGACAAATAAACCACATGCATATGCCATGTAGACCAAAACTAGCGAGGAAAACATACATGCAACTCAATACTGCAAACAAAACCCATTGTATTTTTTGATCCCGGTGTCCTCATGCACTTTCCTACTCTTCCTTTACCTTATTTCTCCAAAACTCCAAGTGTGCAACACCCTCCAATATTGCTCCAAGAAAAATCTAAGTATCCAAGAGTATGAGAGAGAGAGAATAATGAGAGAGCTCCAAAATTGAACTAACAAAAGTCTGTGTACTAATCCTCAGAAACATTTTTATGAATGAGGCCTTTATTTTCTTCATTTTCTATTATTTTCCTTCACTTTCCTCCTCACATGAAACCTATGACCTTTCACCTCCCTTTTCTCCTAATTTCCATTATTTTCATAAATGAATGTGCCAAAAATGTCATTTGGCTTTCTAAAGCCTTAGCCATTGACTTAGCCAATTTGCTTAGCCATTAATAACTAAATGAACACCCACACTAGGATTTCTTGCCCAACATTAATCTTAGAATAAGTGTCCCGTCAACTGTGGTTATTATTTTTCCTTTATTCACTTTTATTACATGGAATTTTCACCAGGGTTGTTACAACAATGATTTATATTAGTGAGACAATGTTCATATGTGATAGAAGTTGATAGTGCCTTTAACAATGTGACTGTGTTTCTATGATAAATGGGATATCGTATATGTTAGTGATGACAATATCCTTGCTTCCTATGATAGTGAAATTGGTTATTGATGTTTGTACTCCATAAGATAATCTATGAACAATGACATGGCAGTCAAAATTGGCATGGTTATAACCTTGAATGATAGTAACCTTGTTAACAGATACCTGACTGATGGAAGTGACCTCCTCTCTTAGAAGATGACAATTAATATGGCACATATGATGGGGACTATGGTACATGATGATAATGACACTAGAAAGTGAAGACAATGTTATGGATGTTATGATAACCATTCTCTTGAGATCAGATTAGTTCACAAATGAAGTTGTGAACTGATTTAGGTTGGCCCTAGGAGGCCTAATGTAATTTCTATATTTCATTGTGGATGTAGTTTGTATCTATGCTAAACAATTTATAAATATCTAATAGAAGAAGAATCTAGTTGGGTTTTTCCCCTTGTCGTATTTTCCCCTGGTCTCTTACCTCAATCCCGGTGTCTCTATTTGTGTATGATTTTCTTCCACTACCCTTTATTGTTCCACTACATTGTTAATGTTATTTTTATCTCTACATAGTTGCAATGATGAAATGATATTATGAGGTAAGTGTCATATGCAAAATTTAATGTGAAATTGATGATTTTTTCATAAATGCAATTACCTATAGTAGAGAACAATCTAGCCCAAAAATTAACATGGAATTAGAGTTGGGTTGAAGAAAAGTCATTAAAAATCACCCTTGTGAAGACACTTGTGGATCAAGTAGAGTGAAATAGATAAAGATGGAATAGACCTAAGAGAGTCTTAGGCTTTGAAGGAAACCCTAGGGAAGATTTTTTCTTACAAGAGAAGGTTAGGGTTTGGTAGAAACCCTTGCAATGGCCTTGGATATAGCCTTGGTTCTATAACATTGAAACCATAGAGTGAAGAAGAATTTTCTTGATTTGTAAGATGTTATTCAGCTTTTTAAGTACCTAATAGATTCAACAAAACACTAGTATGACATGTTCAACGAGTTCAAAGAAACCCTAGGAGAAGGGTATGTTGCAAATGTAATGGTCATTGTATATATTAATTGTTGGACTTGGTTGTCGATGAAATAAGATAAAGGATACAAGTGGTACTCATGAGGATGCATCTCTTCTGAAGATGATATTGATATATGATCAATGGACTGTGATCCATCCTGGCTAAGAGAGAGGCATGATCAAGAGGGAGTTGTGAACCTCCTTCAATATACATTAAAGTTAAGTACTTTCTAGACTCATGTCATCTCTTTCTGTCACTATTCTTGTTAATTTATTCTTTTGGTTATTTTTTATTCCTCCTGTTGAAAATAGCAACAGAAAATGATAAATATAGAAGTGCTAAGAATAAAATTTCTATAAATAGCATTTCGGGATACATTCCAATTTTAGTTAGTCCCTGAACTAAAATTGAGACTTAAAATTCGAATTTGATCTTAACAGTTGTTTGAAAATAATTAATTAATTCATCTTGAGTTAATTAGTTGGATAAAATCAAACATGAAGTCTATGTGAAGACATGCGACAGTTTCCCCTTTGATTGAGGAAGTTATTCCTTAATTAAAGTGATTAGGATGAGTTGTAATTAGTTAGCTCAGTTAACTGAGTTAAGTCTAGTTATATTAGTTTCAACAGTTTGTGGAACTGATTGTGAGTTCAATTAGGTAATGCATGCATGCATGTAACTACTGCACTTAAGATAACTAAATATTCTCTCATAAATAACTCATGCATGTCAGTTCAGTCAGAGACCCAATTGAGATCAGATGATGGGACAGTGTACTATCAGTTGCAGGAATATTCCATTGAGGATATCTCTTGCAT